>AUXL01000146.1:0-17256 GCA_000482185.1 Angomonas desouzai | reverse complement strand
CGGGTANACCCACATGCTCAAGCTGTCCGTGACGTCAGCAAGAGCGGCGCCGTTAGCCAGGCCTACCACGACCTCGCCTCCCGCCATCGCGCTCGCTACCACAACGTCGAGCTCCTCAGCGTGAAGTCTGTCACCAACAAGGACGCCCACAAGCTCGCCCAGTACCACAAGCCCGACCTCAGCTTCCCTCTTCTCCAGCGTGTCGCCAAGGCCGCCCGCAAGGACCGCGTGGTTATCCGCAAGAAGAACTCCAAGCGCGCCGTGGTTGCCTAAGGTGCTCTGTTTCCTCTTTGGATTCGTTCATTTATTCATTTTTACTCTTTTTCTTTATTAAAAAAATTCATTCTTTATTTTTGTATGGTTTTGCTCTTCGCTATTCAGTGCGTAAAAAAGTAACGTCAGGGTTGACTTTTGCTCAAATATCATTTTCTCTTTTTCCCCTTTGCCATTATTCTTTTTTAATATACACACCTATACTTTGCTAGTTAATTATCATTTATTCAAAATGAGTGGTCAAAAAGTGCTGCTGAACGGGGATGATCCCAACGATGAATATCAACTGTACTGCTCAAAGGAGATCCCACCGAAGCCGGAGGGTGTGGTGCGCATCTGGGTGGACGGCTGCTTTGATATGCTCCACTTTGGCCACTGTAACGCTATCCGCCAGGCGGCGTCGCTGGGCACGGAGCTCTTTGTGGGGTGCCACACCGACGAAGAGGTGATGCGCTTCAAGGGTCCCCCGATCATGCACGATGAGGAGCGGTACGAAGCGCTGCGGTCGTGTAAGTGGGTGGACTATGTGGTGGAGAACTACCCTTACTGCACCCGACTAAAGGACATGGAGCGCTTTGAGATTGACTACGTGGCCCACGGCGATGACATGTCGGTGGGCCTTGACGGGCGGAACTCCTACCAAGAAATTATCGATGCTGGTAAAATGAAGGTGGTGAAGCGGACCGATGGCATCTCGACGACAGACTTGGTGGGCCGAATGCTTCTCTGCACCAAAAATCACATGATCCACTCCACCCCGGAGGAGGAGAAGGCGGCGTCCTCCCACTACCTCACCACCTCCAAGAAAATAGTGCAGTTCAGCAACAACTCCTCCCCCAAGGAAGGCGACCGTGTGGTGTATGTGGACGGCAGTTTCGATCTCTTCCACATTGGCCACATTCGGGTGCTTCAAAAAGCACGAGAGCTGGGAGACTACGTAATTGTGGGCCTCCATGAGGACCGCACCATCAATGAGGTAAAGGGGAAGAACTATCCCATCATGAACCTCAACGAACGCATGCTCGGCGTGCTGGCGTGCCGGTATGTGGACGAGGTCGTCCTCGGTGTCCCTTTTGACGTCACCAAGGAGGTCATTGAGTCCCTTCATGTGGATGTGGTGGTCGGCGGAAAGATGTGCGACGTGTACTCCCCCGACGATAAGGGCGCCGAGAACTCGTACCGTGTGCCAAAGGAAATGGGCATTTTCGCGGAGGTCGACAGCGGCTGCGATCTCACCACCGACTCCCTGATTGACCGCGTCATCGCGAACCGTGTGGCGTTTCTGAAGCGACAAGCAGAGAAGAGGGTTAAGGACAAGAAGAATATGGAAGAGAAACCGGAAGAGTATCGAAATGTCAGAGAATTGTGAAATAACATTCCTCAAAAATAGTAAGAATAAAATTTCATCTATACGGATTAGTAGCGTCGGGTTGTACCCACCTTCTCTTTTTTTCTACCAAAAGTTGCCACTATATTTCTAATAATGTTTCTTTTTTTATTTTGTGTTGTCTCGCGTTCTTCTGCTCTGGCGCATCCGGTGGATTAAATGGATTTGTTTGTGCATATCTATTTTTTTTTTCTCCCTTTTTTTTTTTCCTACAAGGAATATCACAAATGCCGTCTGAAGCTCCCACTTGGGCGGAGCTGGCGAAGGCGAAGGAGGCGGTGGCGAGAGAAGTAGACTCCCTCTTTTCGGAACAGAGGGGGAAATGCCAAGAAACAGCGCAAAAGGAACAGCACCAGATAGCAAAGGAACTATTTCAGTGGCGGGAGCAGATGAAGTCTAGTAGTTGGTCACTCGGTGACGCAACGGAGGAGGGGTTGATTTCCTCTCCCATTTCTGGTAAACCACTTGCATTTTCCGAGTCCAAAAAAGCATGGAGTCATCTCTCCCTCCCTCCCAGTCCGTATTTGACGAAACAGCTAGTCTCCCAGCGCCATCACGGCCGGTGGGGCGGCGGAGACTCCCAGGCTGGCAACGACTGGTACACCCCGGACCGTGTTCTGCTCGAGAGTTCCTCGCAGACCCCCGAAAGTACATTGAACGACAAGCGGAACGATTACGTCTACCACGAGTGGTTGGTCTCGCAGTACGTGAGCAGTGAGCAGTACAGGGCGCACTACACCACAGCGGAGGAGACTGACGTGTATAAGGCCTACATGCAACTCTTACAGTCCCGCTTATATCAGGCGTCCACCACGGCTGCCACACTGAAACGTTCGAGGGCAGATGACACCGTAGAATATGAGGAAAAGATTCAGTCCTTGAAGGATCAAATTCAGAAACGGTGCTCCACCATCGACGCACTAAAGAAGGCAGTCAATGGAAATAAAAAGGTGAAGCGAGAGTCCTTGTTACAGTGTATAATAGACGATTAACGAGAGCAGTATTTTTTTTTTTTATTATTATTATTCTCTTTTCTGTGTGATTACTTTGCTCTTTACAAATTGAAATATTTTTATCAGTGAGTTACATACACTCTTCACCCCTGTTCTCCCCTCTTATAATCTTCCCTTTCCCATTTGGAAGTTCATACATATACTGTGTTGATTTTCACATATATATTTATAATTATAATTAAAAGTTTGACAAACTTGTATTATCGAAGACGATGCACGTAAAGCCAACGGAACACACCTTTAGCAATTCAAAAAAAGAAGACTTTCATTTATTTATCTTCAACCCCAACCCCGATGCGACCGATCTGCCCGTTCTGCTTTGTGTTCACGGCGCTGGCATGAGTGGGGAGAGCTTCTTCAATGTCGCGGACTGCCTTCAAAGGACGGGTAGGGGCAAACCAGAACCGCCCGCCCCCTCTCCCGTCCCTCGTGCTGGCCTCGCAGGCCCAATGGCACCGGTGCCCCCGGATGCCGCCCGCTTCGGCCCCAACAGCGCCATGTTCGGCGGTGTCAGGACGGCGGAGACGAATGGGGAAAATTTTGACCTCATTGTCGTCTCCTTCGATCTTCGCTGCCACGGTCGCTCCACCCACGCCGGCGGCGAGGAGAATCTCACCCTCTCCGTCTTGGTAGAGGACTTTAGGGAGTTGCTTCAGTACTGCAAGACGACCCTTTTCCCCAAAAGTGATTTCTTCCTTATGGGACACTCCCTAGGCGGTGCCATCATGACCTCCGCGCTGTTCGAGAACAAGGAGGCCCAGAGCCGCGTGTCGGGAGCGGTGATGGTGGACATTGTGGAGGGCACGGCGAAGCTGTCCCTAAAGTCCATGAAGGATTATCTAAAAAGGAGACCCAATACCTTTCCCGAGATCAAAGACGCGGAGACGTGGTTTCTACAACAGGGTGGCATGCGAAGCCCCAAAGGTGCTGCGGTGTCCGTCCCCCCGCTGCTCAAGCCGATGGAGATTAACGGTGTGACTGTGTACACCTGGCGGACGGATTTGGCCAAGATGGAGGCCGTCTGGGACACCTGGTTTGAGGAGCTCGATAAACGTTTCATTAGTCTTCCGTTCTCCAAGATGTTGTGCCTGGCTAATGCGGAGCGGCTCGATACCCAGCTCACCGTCGCCCAGATGCAGGGCAAGTTTCAGTTCGAGCTCATTGGAAATGACTGCGGCCATTATGTCATGGACGACGCCACCGCCACTCTCTGCGCAAAACTGCGACACTTTATTCATAGAATTCACTCCGTCTCGGCGGTCATTAAAGCGGCCAACCAAAAGGCGGCCCAGTTCCACTATAATAATGTCACCGTGCCCCCAAACCGAATGAATTCCTAAAATAGATGTGTGTGTGTGTGTGTGCATGGGCGTTGCTTTATATTTCTTTGACCACGTGAGGTAGTGTGTCTGTATCAAAAACACTTCAAAATTTTGAGGGCAACACATTTTCCTTTTTTCTTATTACCGTTTGTTGTATTTTACTTATTAATCGTGGTTCCATTTCCCCCCCCTCTCCTTATCCCCTTTCACTGTAGTGTTCACCCCACACAACCAAAGCGTATTTGTAGAGGGGTAAGGTAATGCCTAGAGAAGCTTGTAGCGGTTTGTGGCGGTCCGAAGAGGTCGTCCGCTTAGATCTTTACATTCAAAGAGAAGTGCTGCACCGTTCTATTTTTCTGATCGGATTACTAGGAAAGGCTCAATTTATTGACTTGAACGACGGCGAGGTCGCCTTCTCTCGTCCCTACACGGAATACATTCGACGATGCGAAGATATTGAGCGAAAATTATCATTTATCGAAGGCGAAATTTTAAAAAGTGAATTGACACTCCCCTACGACGATGTCAACTTGTGTGCGAATATCTCGGAAATCGAGTCTTCCTTTTTTACTGGACAACTAGACACCATCGAGGAAGATGTGAAGACAGCGGAGACGGATGTTTCCGCCATGATTCAGTCCATGGAGGGGCTTCAAAATGAGATCAACAGCAATGAGGAAATTTGCCTACTCTTTCAGCGGTTATTGCAACTAGTGTCGGTGGACGAAATGCAACAGGAATTGGACCCACTACACCCTCTTCAGCACCTCACCCGCATTTCTAGTGTCGTCGGTGTCATTGACAGTGCCCAGGCCGATGTCCTCTACCGCCTCTGTTATCGCGTGACGCGAGGTAATGCCATTATTAGTATCAACAATGAACCGGAGCCACTAATCAACCCAAAGACGGGGGAGAGGAACGTCTACCTCTCCACTTTCGCCATTCTTTCCACCTCACCGAGAATGATCGCCAAGGTACGAAAGTTGGTGGAGAGCCTCCGCACCACACTCTATGCGATTGAGGAGGTGGAGAGTAAAGGGGCGGCGCTGCTGCAGGCGGTGGGGGAGGCACAGCCGGGCTGGGAGGAGATGCACGCGAGGGACCGCTCCGTACGGAGTACCAGTGATCTCTACCACACAATGGAAGAGGTGGAGCGGCGGAAGGAGGCGTTTCTGTCGGAGTGGTATGAGAAGCATCGAGTCTATAAGCTGACGGTGAGGGTGGAGAAGTCGGTGCTGGGGGTCATGAACGGGTGCACGTACTCTGGCTCCACGAGCACGGCCTCGGTGTGGATCGCCGCCCAGTACGAACACTTACTCGAACGCGCCCTCGTCACCGCGGTGGCCTCCTCGGGTGAGGTGCATAGCATCATTACCCGCAATGAGAATGACAAGAAGCCCCCTACATACTTTGAGACCAACCGCTTCACCAGCTCGTTTCAGAGCATCGTGGATAGTTATGGTATGGCGAGGTACAAGGAAATCAACCCAGGTGTGTTCACCATCATCACCTTTCCCTATCTATTCGGTATCATGTACGGCGATATCGGTCACGGCATCTTGTTGCTGTTGATTGCCTTGTACTTCATTTACAAGGAACGAACTTGGAAGGTTGGCCAGTTGAATGAAATTATTGGGATGGTGTTTGGTGGACGCTACTTGTTGCTGCTGATGGCGCTGTTTGCCATCTATATGGGATTTCTATACAATGATTTCTTTGGCTTCTCTGTGAACATCTTCCCCAGTGGGTATACATGGCCGTCTCTCGCCAACTCCACCGATCCCATCGTCCAGCCCCTCGTCCCGGATGGGAAGCCCAGCGTGAAGCCACCGCACACCTATGCCTTCGGCCTCGACTCTAGCTGGGCGGAGACGGAGAATAAATTAGAATTTTACAACTCGGTAAAGATGAAGTGTGCGGTGATTGTGGGGGTGGTTCAAATGTTCGCCGGTATCATTCTCTCCTTGTTTAATCACATCTACCGTAAAGATTGGTTTCGTATTGCGTTTCTCACCGTTCCTGAATTTATATTTTTGTTGTGTACATTTGGCTACATGTCCATCTTGATTATCGTAAAGTGGTGCACGACGTGGTCCAACACCAATGACGCCCCTAGTATACTAGAGACCATGACCAACTTTTTCCTCCAGCCGGGGTCGGTGAACAAGCCACTCTTCAAGGGCCAGGCCGGACTGCAGGTATTCCTGCTCATCTTTGCCTTTTTGATGGTCCCACTGATGCTGTGCGGGATGCCCGTCATAGAGTACCGCAAGTATCGGCGCCACCTAAGGAGCCTGAGGTCCCTCGTCCCCACCACCGCCGCCGCCCCTGCCGAGGGGGGAACCCCTAACGTTGTCCTCTCCAGCAGCGATGACGAGGGGGTGGATGTGTTTGGGGATGCGGTGGATATTATTGCGGAGCAGAACGACCTGGTGGACGAGGAATACGGCCCCAATTACGACTTTTCAGAGGTGATCATTCACTATCTGATTCACACCATTGAATACGTCCTCAGTAGTGTCAGTAACACCGCCTCCTACCTGCGCCTCTGGGCCCTCTCTCTCGCCCACGCTCAGCTGTCCGAGGTGTTCTTTACCTTTGCGGTAGTGAACGTCCTCGGGGCGGACACCAGCGGCGCCCTGATCGCGATGGGGGTCTTTATTTGGCTCCTGGTCACCTTCGCGGTGCTGGTGGGGATGGAGGCCCTCTCCGCCTTCCTCCATGCGCTTCGTCTGCACTGGGTGGAGTTCCAGAATAAGTTCTACGCTGGGGATGGAATTGGTCTGGAGCCACTAGACCTCTGCAATTTGGACGGAAGAAAGTAAATCATGACAAGCCAATAAATTTATTACTGCCATTCTCTTTTCTTTTTTTTATTTTTCGGCTGTTGAAGAAACATCTTTTCCCTAATTTCGTTTCTTCCTTTGACCTGACACAAGAACTCTATTTTGTTCTCTTTCCCTCAAACACACTTCCCTTTAGATAGTGCTTTTCTTTCTATTCTTTATTTTTTTTTTTAATTATATAGTAGCTCCGTTTTCATTTCTTTAATTTTTTCATTTTTTTGTTTGTTTTATTTATTTATTGCTTTTTTTTCCTTGTACAACATTCCCTAATGTCTCATATGAAGCACGGCCAGTTAGACGACGACGGTCCCTCCCCTTTCCGTGACGGCGCCGCCACCTTCAAGCGACAGGACAGCCGCCACGGGGAGGCCAATAGTGATGACATGCCGTCGAACCTCATCAACAGTAAAAGTAACGTCCCTGGCATGTCGGCGCAAGAGCTGCTGGTCGCCCACCGCCGCTCACTAGGGGAGCTGAACGGGGATAAGAAGGCCGGGGACTACACCAGCCTCACCCTTAGCCGTCACCAGGTGGAGCCAGAGGAACTAGGATACGGCGAGGCCCTTGACGCCATCCCTGATCAGGACTACCGCGACGCCCTTGACAGTTTTCACTTTGGGACAGCGGACGAGGACTGAACTGTATAGTTTTAATTTCAGTTTTTTTTTTTCCTTTTATCTCCTTTAAAAAAATAAAAAAGTAAAAAAAAATAATTGTGATTTTTTATTTTTACTTTTCTCATCTTAAAAAGACATCCCCATGTAATACTAGCAAGAAGGATACTGTTAGACCTTCGCGTATATTTTTTCACTTCACGACCTCCATTACACCACGCTTGATTCGTCCCTGAAAAAAAAAATAAAAATAATGATTATTAAATCTCAATTACTGTATGGATTATTCCTTAAAGTGAAAAACTGAAGGAAAAAAACGACTATTAGGCTTCTGTTTTCTCCCTTTTGTAAACATTACGTCTAATTTTTCTCTTTATTTTTTTTTTCTTAGTAAGATAATAAATATTGATAGTTTTTCTGCCCTATATGATCGAGATATTAGTGCTTATCGGCACGCTTCTAGTCTACCTTTACTGGCGGTCGACCAAGCTCCCACCCACTCCGCCTCTGTTGGTCGTCCATGGGGGGAAGGAAGGAACTTTTGACTATGTAGTGGTCGGCGCCGGTGCTGGGGGTCTCTCCGCCACCCGGTCCCTGCTCCAGTCTTCCCCGACCGCGACGGTGCTGCTGGTGGAAAGCGGCCCCGACGTGGGTAGTGGTAATGGCCTGAAAAAATGGTTGGCCCCTTTCGCCACCTCCAGGCTGCTCTCTTTTTACCCCGATCGCATCACCATCCCCGCCGGCGCGGTCCCGGGGGCGGCGGCGTGTCAGGTGGGGTCCCGCACAGTGCGTCTCTTAGTGGCGCGGCGGCCACTGCGCTTCACCAAAATTGTGGGAGATGACGACCGACTTCACTGGAAGGAGGAGCTGGTCCGCTACACGCCCTATCCCCGCGGCACTGGGGTTGGAGGGACGTCGGGGTTAGACTGGTCTATTCCGCTGGAGAGTGTGCTTCCCTCCTCTGACTCCTCGCCATTCCCCACTCACCCACCCAAATACTTTTCCCCGCTTTCACAGGCCTTTTCCGAGACGATCAGACTTCTCGGGAAGGATGCCGAATTTAAAGGTTTCGAGTGCCCTCTCCCGCTGCACGTGGACCAGAGTGGACGCAAATCGCTCTTGTCACAATTGCTAACAGACTTGACGCGAAGTGAACTCTCCCGACTTACCGTGGCGGTCTCCACGAGCGTGAGAGAACTGGTGACGGCCGAGAAGGATGGGGCCAAGATTGTGACTGCCGTTCAGTGCGCCGCGGATGGCCGTTCGTTTCTGATTAATGTTGTCAAAGGTGTTGTCCTCTGCGCCGGTGCGATTCACAGTCCCCGTCTCCTCTGTAAGATTTCCCCCTCCCTTTCCCCGTCACCGGTGACGACACTGTTCGCCCGAGACGCTCTGGCCCTTCCTTTAGTGTTCAAGTGTTTCAACGGTGTGTCCTGCGACCACGTCAACACCAGAACTTTGCAAAGTCTCTTTGCGTGGGTCTTGGCCGAAAACGGACAGTTGCTTCATCCCATCACGGACTGTATGGGCAGCATGGTGGTGTCGTGCCCCTCCGGTCCGGCACGGGTGAAGCTTCTCTTTTTGCCCTTTGGTGGACGAGATGCCAAGTTGTTTTACCGCATGGGATGGGATCGTAGTGTGGCCTCTTTCCAGGAGGGTTTCACGGTGCTCGTTGTCCTGGAGGAGTTGGACTGCCTTAAAGTCCCTGTTGACACTGAAGTCTCCCCCTCTTCCCTGGAGTGGTTCCAGAAGGGCGGTGCCACCCCCCTCCGCGTGGAGAAGGACGAGGTGCTGTCCAGTGACGGCGCTGCTACCGTGCGCGAAGTGTTCCGTAGTGCTATCCGAAAGGTGCGGGAGGTGGTGCAGCAGCCACCGCTGTCGCATCTAAGCTTTGGGGTAGAGGCGGTCGATTTTACCCTATTGGTGGAGGACCCCACAAAAGCAGTGCAGCTCGCTAAATTAGCCCACACACCCCTCAAGAAGTATTCGAGGAAGATGAAGCAAGAGGTGGAGGAGCTCTCCGCGTGGGCCCATGGAATAGCCAAGAAGGACGCCTACCTCAATTCTTATATTAATAATCATGCGTATTGGTTAGGCTTTGCCAGCGGTTCGAGCGAGCCATTTCTGGGTGAGGAAGAGGGGGATTCGTTTCGGGTGAGGGGCGTGAGGAATTTAACCGTTGGCGATACATCCGCTGTGGGAGAGCGAACGTGGCGGGATAGCGGGAAGGAGACACTGCGCGCGGCTTCTGTGAACACCGCCGTAAGCACTGGTAAAGCCGCGGCATCCGCACTGCTTCAGACGACTGAAACCAAGACGCATCAAGCCTAATAAATAAACAGGAGGTTATTGCTTCGTTATAACTAAGCTAATTTGCTTTCATTAATTTTTTAAAAACGCTGCTGGGGTGAGAGTGTCAAAATTTCGTTGACCTATTTTTTTTTCTTTGTATTCCTTTTCGTTACCCCCTTTCCCTCTTTCTTTCTTTTTTCTAGTTCGTCTTTTGGATAAAAGTTCAATGTTGAACAAAAGAAATTAGATTTATTCAAGTTCTATTTTTTGATTTTAGATGACTACATTAGAAAGTGGTGAAAATTTCACCCGTAGAGTGAAGAAAATATGTGCTGCTCTTCTCGATAAACCGTCCTCTAAGGAAGCGTTCGATACCGATCTGCAGAAGAAAATAGAAGCACTAGAGGCATTAGTGAACTGTTTAAAAACGGGACTGCTTTCCTCTCCCTCCGCGATGCGCTGCCTTAAGCTCCTGAGGACACCGCTGACACTGCAGTTGCAGGCATCCCCCCTTCCCCTCATCACTTTAGCCTGTCAAGTGGTATCTTTGCTTTTAGAGTCGGAGAGTGAAATGGGCTACACGGCAGTAAATTGGTTTGTCCCCCCGCTGCTGCAGCTCACCCTTCACTCTTCCACCGCGGTCCACCGGCTGGCACTGGAGTCCCTGCTGACCATCGCTAGGGAGTGTTTTCTGTCGAGTGATTCGATGAGCGAGGTGCTCCGAAAGTGTCTGTCGGCCAATAAAAATTCTCGGTGGAATGCCTACACTGTATTGCTCACCGCGCTGCTGAACTACCCCGGGACAGATCACCAGCTTTTCCTTTCCCAATTCAACTCCCCTATTAGTAAAGTGCTGGCCAAGGGGCTGTGTGATGTGAATGTGGATGTACGGCGTGTGGCAACGCGCTGCCTTAGTATCTTTATGACCGTGGAGCCGGATTTAGCGGAGGAGATTCTGCGGTCCCTGGACCCGAATCAGATTAGAGCTCTTAGCCGTGAGGAGGAGGGTGACGCGCACCCGGTGGGACGCGACGGAAGTGAAAAGAAAACCATTGCTGTGGCGTCCAGATATCTAGATCCCGCTTCTCGATCATCTTCTGTGTTTACAGCAAAGGGCAAATCAGCGATCAAGTCGTTCAATTTGGTTTCACTGAATGACGAACTGAGAAAAACAACGGCGGCAATGGCCAGGGAAACCCAAAGAAGTGCACCAAAAGACCACAGCTCGTCGAGGTCTAGAAGTAAGTCGGTAGCGACGAGGCCCCGTGCCTCAGACGATAGTCCCAACACCAAACACCACCCGTTAGCCAGAAATATGGAGGAGCTTTCCTTCCTTCTCCCTCTGTTGTCATCTAGTGAATGGGAGAGTCGGTATATTGCGCTACAAAATGTGGCACATGTTGTGTCCACCACTGCCGTCGACGATGCTTCGGTAAGGCTTCTCCTCCCCGAGGTGATACCAAGACTCTCCGATTCCCACTTTCAATCGGTTCGAGCGGCCCTAAAGTGTACAAGACTATTGATGGAGAGGTTTCTGTCTACTGTGTGCACCTTTCTCCTCGATCTGGTCCAACACCTTCTGACTGCCTCCACTCATGTCAAGCCAGATATCCAGGTAGCCTCTGCCCACCAGATAAAATACCTCTTGAACCACGCCGAGACCGCGGACGTGGAGGCCTCCCTTCACCTTTCGGTGGGGGGCGGGCGCACTCCCGCCGTCCGTCAGCGAGCATTAGAGGTGCTGCAATTTCTCTACCAAACGCAGCCGGCGTCGTATACGGACCGCATTGCCGTGTCTCGAAATATTCGTTTCCTTCTTCATCAGATGACGTCTGAACCCTCAGCGAGAAGTCCCCTGTGGAGGAACTTACTGTCAACTCTGGTGTCTCTGTACGCCCTAGACCAGCGGTCCTTTCTTTTTAGTCTGTCTCAACTTCCTTCCCAAGAGCAGTCTTTTGTACGGCAGCGCTTAGCCGAGGCGGTGCCGCAGCTCAACCAAGATTTGAACGTATTGGTAAAAGGGAGAGGGGTAGAGTGGGAGAACCCTTTACGAATTGAGCTTCCAGAGACAGAATTTAGCCGCCTCATTTCCTCCCGTTTTCTCTCTCCAGAGAGAGAACTTTCTCCTCCGAAAGCGCCTTCAACAACACCCAAGAGACGGTACCCTGTCTTGGGAAAGGGTGAATCGGAAGAACCCAAATCCTCCCCTCTTCGTTCGTCACACCCTCTGCTGCCGCTCCAGTCCGACCAGTCCTCTTTATTCCGCTCCTCTCTCCACTCTCCATATGTCTCCCACCGGCGAAATACGCCCCCCGATAGTGACAGCGAGGAGAGGGAGGGCGAAGAACCCCTTTCTCCCTCTGTAGTACTAGAACGGCT
The DNA here is from genome assembly GCA_000482185.1 of Angomonas desouzai. Taxonomy (NCBI): domain Eukaryota; phylum Euglenozoa; class Kinetoplastea; order Trypanosomatida; family Trypanosomatidae; genus Angomonas; species Angomonas desouzai. Next base: position 5,130 of record AUXL01000146.1, on the reverse strand, counting down.
CAAAGCGTCGCAGACCACTGCGGAACGGTGGGACAGCCTTCAGTGCCTCTACAAGTCCCTTAGCGCTCACCCCAGGCAGTGGGACCTCGACAGCGGGTACCGGTTACTGCGACTAGTAGATAAGTACGCATTAGAGATGTGGGAGGCGAACCACCGAATCCGACAGGCGGCCTTTAGCGTGTTGCAAAAGCTTCTACAAGTGAAAGAGGTGCGTTATTGTGTCTCGAGGAGACTGTTCCCGTTAATCGTCACTTGTGTGACAGGGATGGACGACAGTTTCGTGGAGGTGCGGCAAGAGGCGGGCTCTACCTTTCAACGGCTGACCGATCCGAGCAACTCCCCTGTCTCCCTCGACGTCCTTCTTCACACCCTCTCCGCCTTCCTCCGCGATTGGCTCAGCGGGCCCGAGGTGGAGGCCAACGACTGCACGCCAGGGCGCCTAGAGATTTTCCTTGCAATGGGCCGTACACTCGAGTTCATCCATTCCTCCACGGCAGAGTCCACGGAGGGGGTGGTCTCGATTAAGCACAATACGCTTCAGTCAATGATGCAGGTGCTGTCGGCCGGCCTAGGGCACTGCTCCCCCTCTGTGCGGCAGCAGTCCGCTCTGGCGTTGGCGACGGCGCGGTTTACCTTCGGGGAAAGTGTCGTCCCCCTTCTCGCTGGACTTCCCCCGACGCAAAAAACGGTGGTCGAGCAGACGTACCGTAGGCATTACTCCTCCTTGACAGATGTGTACCGCTTGTAATATTTCTTCTAGTTAGTATTATTCGTCATGATTATTTCTGTTTCTTTGTAAATTTCCCTTTTCTTTTGAGTCTCTTGGCCATCGTATTCATTTTCCTGTCTCTCTCCTTCTTTGTGTAATCTTTTACAAAATTACTAAAACGTCAAAAAAAAAAAAAGTTATTTAACTCATTATAATAAAAAATAGTATTCAAAAACAACAACAACGATGTCATATATTGTGTTCTCCGTTGAAACAGGCGACCGTTTGGTGCTTTCAAAACCGGTCTCCAGTCCCTACGAGAAGCCCACTTTACTCCCCATCGTCCTCAGTTTCATTCAAGCCCCTCGTGTCTCCCGCCGCGGCGCCAACGGGGACTTCAGTGACGAGGACCCCTGTGCCTACGATGCCACTGAACTCGTACGGTCCCAGTTTATCGGCAAGCCGGTCAAATTTGTGGAAGACTACTTCAATGAAAATCTGCAGCGAGCGGGTGGTAGAATCAGTCTGCAGAACGGCACCGATGCCTCGCAGCTGTTGCTCCGTGAGGGTCTCGCCCTCGTCCCGCCTAGCATCCCCCCCGGCATGGACAAGTCCCTGTTCGACACCTATACCTCCTGCATGGCGGAGGCGCGCAAAGGGAGAAAAGGACTCTTCGCCGCGGACGCCCCAAAGAAGGTGCGCTACCTGCGGAATCTGTCCAATGACGAGCAGGCGGATTTCTTTGCCCCCCATATCGGGAAAGAGTTACTGTGCCGTATTGAGAAGGTGCTTTCTTCCACCGGCTTTGTGATCTCTTCCACCCAGTTCGGTGATGTCCAGGTGGCCGTCCGCCTCACTGGTATCATTGATAAGGAATTGGATGGGGTGGAACTGGTGGAGCTGGGAAAGATTTACCTCGAACGTTTCCTCTTGAACCGTAATGTTCAAATTCGCTTTGACGGGTTGGACAAGTTTAACAATGTGATGGTGTCTGTAGTGTCCAAAAAGGGAAGTTTCCAGGAGGAGCTTCTCTCCAAGGGCTTCGTCAAGGTGCACAACGCCACCCTCGCCCTCACCCCCCGCGCGGAGCAGTTCCAGAAGGCGGAGGCGGAGGCCAAGGAGAAGCACGTCGGCACGTGGAAGAACTACGTCGCCCCGGAGGAGACCAGCGTGCAGAAGGTGGTGGCGGGCGAGACGGTCCAGCAGGACGGCCTCCCCACCACCCTCCCCGATGGCACCCCCGGTCCTCGCTACAAGGGCCCCGTCCTGTTTGAGGGCACTCTGGTTCAGGTGGTGCAGGGAGACATCTTAGTCGTTCTGGAAAGCGAGACGAATCAGTTGTACCGCCTCTCCTTGGCTGGTGTCCGCTGCAGCCGTAACATCACCCGTGACCCCGAAGGCGGCAGTGCCCCCGAGACTCGTGTCACTTACGACGACTTTTCTTGGGAGTCGAAGGAGCACATTCGCACGCACTACATTGGTAAGAAGGTGATGGTGCGCGTCGAGTACGCCAGGTGCATGCCCAAGACGAACGAAATCCGTCCCGCCGCCACCATCTCCGTCGCCGACGGTGGTGATAACATTAACGCCTCTCTGATTGAGAGCGGCTACGCCCACTTCTTTCTTGCCAAATCGGATGTGTGCTCCTGCGTGACGGAGCTCAAGGCGGCGGAGGAGAGTGCCAAGGCCGCCTCGAGAGGTGTCCACGGCAAGCCCAGTCTCCCCATCAAAATAGTTGAGCTGAACCACCTCGGCGACACCAAGGCGAAGCACTACATGAACTTTCTCCAGCGCGGCATGCAGGGCGGTCGGTCGGCGGCCCTCAATGCTGTCGTAGATTTAGTATTAGGCCCCAGCTCCCTGCGAGTGTACATCCCGAAGGAAAACTTTCAGATTTCGGCCAAACTCGCCGGTGTGACGACCCCCCAAACCTCCTTCAACGCCGGCACCCCCGCCGACCCCTATGCGGAGGAGGCGAAGCTATTCGCCATCCAACTCCTCCAGCAGCGGGATGTGACGATTCAGGTGTTTGTCTCCGACCGCGGTGGCAACTTTATTTGCAGCATCTGTCTCCCCGACGGCACCAACGCGTCTGTCGCCCTCGTGGAGGCCGGTTTCGCCGCCGTCTCCAACGCCGATAAGCTGCCCTTCGCTCAGCAGCTCTACGACGCGGAGGAGAAGGCGCGGGAGGAGGGGCTGAATATTTGGAATAAAGAGAAGGGCGGACTCCCCAGCCGTGTCGCCAAGCTAGAGGCCGCCTCGAACCCGTATAAGCTGAGCCGCGTGGTCGACGAAACCTCCGCCCTCCTGCCGTACATCATCACAGAAGTGGGCTCCGACGGCGTCTCGGTCTACCTGCAGGAAAGCACCCCCGAGGCGGAGGCCTCCTCCAGTGAGATGCAGGCGCTGGTCGACAAGCTCGCCGATGAGGCCCCCGTCCTGCCAAAGAAGGGGGACCTGGTAGTAGCCAAGTACGCCGCGGAGGAGGTGTGGTGTAGGGCAAAGGTGCTGAAGCCGGTGAAGGGCACCAATAATGTCGAGGTGCAGTTCATCGACTTTGGCAACACCGACACCGTCAACTCCAAGCTGATCCGCGCGATCCCCTCCAGTGCCGCCTACGCCAAGGTGCGCGACGCCCCGCCGTACGCCAAGCTGGCCCACTTAGCCTTCTTGAAGCAATGCAAGGACAATGACTCCGCCACGGAGTTGGCCATTGAGGCGGTGTACGACTTCTCGACGGAGGTGCTGGCCAAGGCGGTCTACAAGGATGCCTCGGGTGCCACCTACTACACCGTCACCACTAACGAAAACGTCGCCTCGTTGAACGAGACGCTGCTGCAGCGTGGTCTCGCCCTGATCGACCAGCGCGCCCAGTCGGTGGACCCCAGAGAGTACAAGCGACATGAGTCCGCGAAGGAGATTGCCCGTAAAGGACACAAGGGCATCTGGCAGTATGGCGATATCGAAGAAGACGAGGATCTGTAATCTCACACAAAGAATAATAATAATAATAGGGACTCTGATTTCCATTAAATTATCAAAAACAATATGAAATAACGATGTTAAACAAACCACATAAACACCACTTTCTTTCTTATTTCCTGTGCCTAATATATATAAACATAAATTTATAGCGATTCTCTCAATTCTTTTATAATTAAATTAATACCCCCTATTAATCAGTAATGTTATATGCAAAAAAAAAAAAGAGAGATTAATATCTAATCATGTGGTCTCTTTTGTTTTCTCTCACTGCCGTTGTTAGTACAAACGGTTAAGTTTTCCCCTGACATCCCTTCCTCTTTGCACCTTAACTTTATGGCTCACTCTCCCCCCCTCTTTCTCATACTAAAGGTTTTCAGAGAATTATTATTTTGATTGGGTACAACTAGCCCTTACTTTCGTTGTTGTTATTTTTTTTCTTTCTCCCTTTATATTTATAATAATACACGCACACATCCATATAAAATATCTATATCTATATATACCTCTAATTATAATTAGTTAAAAAAAGTTAAAAAAAAAAAATAGTGATAAAAAAATAAAAAAGTAATATTTATCAAAAGAATGTCCTCTGCGGTTCCTCATATTCAGAAACAACTGAAGGAGCTCCTCTCCGGTCCCACGGAAGGGTTCCGCGTAGAGCCTAGCGATGCGAGTATATATGTCTGGACGGTGTGGTTCACGCTGCCCAGCGACACCCCCTACTCCGGTGGCACCTACAAGGCACAGGTGAAATTTCCTAAGGATTTCCCAATGGCCCCCCCGGACTTCCGCGTCCTCAGCGAGTTCTGGCACCCTAACGTGTACAATAAAGGAGAGGAGGCCGGTCGGGTGTGCATTTCCATTCTTCACCCCCCTGGCGTCGACGACCTTAATACCGCCGAGACGGCGATGATGCGGTGGACGCCGGTGCAGACGATGCGCTCTGTCATCCTTTCGATTCTCTCCCTCCTCAGTCAGCCCGACCCCTCCGACGCCGGTGCCCCTGCCAACGTCGATGCCTTGGTGATGTACCGCAACCAACGGGAGGCCTACGACCAAAAGTGCAAAGACCTAGCCGCCAAGTCGGTCAGCCAGCTCCCAGAGGGGTTCGAACCGGTCCGTCAGATCGAGGACACCGTGAACCCGGAGGAGGAGGACGACGAGGAGTTCTTTAAAAATTTGAAGACGCAGCCCGTGATGAAGGGCAAGGAACGATATAGGGAAGAGCTGTCGCAGATCCGCTCCGCCGGTATTGGCGCTAATTTTTCTGACGACGAGATACTCGACATGTTGTTGGAAACGAGAGGGGATATTTCCGAGGTGATGGAGCGGTTGATGTAATATTTCCTATTCATTCACTATATATGTTTATAAATATATATTAAATTTTCTACGTTCCCTTTCCACCTAATGGGGAATTGGAGTGTGCTTTTTTT
>AUXL01000145.1:0-17308 GCA_000482185.1 Angomonas desouzai | reverse complement strand
AAAAAAAGTAAAGTAATTTTATTTTTTCTTTTTAGTTTAGTTTTTTTTTTACTATTTATAAAATATACCAATATAGAGGAACTATTACAATAATATGTTGAGCACGGTATTCTTTGACTCCTCCCGGCAGTCGGCCGGTGAGGCGGTGAGGGGGTCCGTTCACACGGAGCGACAGCGGCAGCAGACCTTTACCACCGACTCCACCTTCGCCGGCACCGGTCAAAATAATAACAACAACAATAATAGTATCTCCTATCTGTACCCCTCCTTCAGCTGTCAGGGCACGGTGACGGTCCCCGCCCTCCGCGCCTCGCTCTCGTGGTGGCTCGACTGCGCCCCCCAGGACTACTACCACACCACCCTCTTTCCCGGTGCAGGGGGCGGCAGAGGTCGGTTTCAGAACCCCCGTATTGTTCTCTTCTCCACCAACGATAACCAGTCCGAGAATGAGGCCAAGACGTGCCAGAATGACTTACTCACGATAGAGATTCCGCTGCGACAGATGCCGGAGAAGGGGACAGCGGTGCTGGGGTGCGGAGTGAGCAAGCAGGCGCAGGGGGGGAACCTGCTGGCGGTGACCTTTGTGACCAACACCCTTGATGTCGGTTTTGTGATGGTCAGCGTCCACCGCGACAGCCCCACCGGCCGTCTCTTTGTTCATACCAAAGTACTAGAAGGAAATCATTACTACGACAACCGCGCGAGAAGAGAGTTTTACCAGCGCCACCAACAGCAGCGGCTGACGGCACGGAGGGAGGAGGAGGAGAGACTGTTAGATGTAGACCCCGTGCTGCGGAGCCTGCAGGACGATCCCTCCACGTATAGGACCGGTGCTATGGAAAGCTACGAGGGCCACCCCGCCTCTTGGTCCGCCGCGGTAGAGGAGGGAGAGGGGTACGAGGGGCAGACGACCGGCCGCTCGATGGAGGGAGAAGAGCCCGCCACCGCCCTCCCCACTGCCACCCCTATTCAATGGCTGACCCAGCCCCTGAGCAAGGTCATTCACTCCTTTAGCGCTACCCAGCCTGCCTCTAATCAACATCCGTCCACCACCTCCCGTGCGGTGCTCTTCTCCTACCGTCACGTCACAGCAACGGTGATAGCAGAGGTACCCGAGGCGCAGTTCACCCAGCAGCCCGACGTGGTCGCGTATGTTATCCTCACCGACGGGGTGACGGTGTGGCGGGTGGAGGTGTCAGGGGACGGCGGGGCGAGGGAGATTCCCTTCGAGGATTTGTTTCTTAAGGAGGTCGATCAGATGGAACGGCACTTTTTTGCGTCCAAAAAGTCGGCGTCGTTTTTAGAGCGCATTCATAGTTACGCTCTGCAGTCGACCTTCCGCTACGGCACCGCCTTGTTGAACCCAGTGTACCACGAGGACCTCGGCTCCCGCTCCCACGTCGCCAACGTTCAGACCTCCACCGCCCCCCGCGAGGCCGACTGGCAGAAGCGCCGGGAGGAGATACTGCACGCCCTCGCAACTCAAGGCGACGAACAGGGCGGCGAGGCCGCTGGTAGCAACTTTTGGAGTCGACTGAAGAGCCTGACAGGCGCCGGCAGCGACCGCCCCCGCTCCTCCGCCTCTCTCCGTCTGGACTTCCACAAATCCAAAGTGGGCGGTCGCTACTACCTCGCCCTCAGCGCGGTGCAGGAGTCGCCCTACTTTCTGCTCTGTCGGGCCAATGGCTATATCGAGGTCTTCCGCGCCGTGGACTTTAGCTCCTCCGATATCTACCCCATGTGTGCCCTCCCGCAGGACTTGCAGGACCGTTTGGTAGATCAGTACATCAAGGAGACCGCCCCGGAGCCCAACGCCTACGCCGCCCAGCTCCCCCCGCTCCCTCTCTTTGGCCAGCAATGGGCCTCACGGGAGCCCACCACGAACGGCATCCACTTCTTTCTGTCGATGGGCCTTCAGAGCCACCGGCACAGCGCGGTGGGGGTGATACCGCAGGTGGAGGCGTGCGAGGCCCAGCGGGTGGCGCTGCGCAATACCTACAGCGTCCGACCCCCCACCCTGACGAGCACGCCGATGGGGTGTGCGTTTGTGGCGCAGAGAGAGCCGACGACGGTAGAAGAGCAGGCCCGCGACGGCCCCTATCACCACAAGACCTACTTAGAAGTCGCCCTCCTGTGGGACCGGGGGGTGGAGGAGGAGGCCCACATCACCGAGGGCTACACCATTGGCTCCCTCTTCGCCAACACACGAGAGTCTCTTTCCTTCGTGCAGCTGCTTCAGGCGAGGATGCTGGATGGGGAGCTGGAGCTGGAGGTGCTGAGCGCTACCTGCTTCGCCGGCCAGGGCCTGCGCTCTCCTCTCGCCGCTCTCTTCTCCACGGAGGGGATGTTTTTTGTGATGGAGTGGTCGAGGAGTGTGATTCGCGCCCACGCCCTCCGCAGCCGTTTCGCGGACCTCGAGGGACACTTTGTGGATCTTTTAGTAGAGACCGCCAACATTGACAATGACGACATCCAACCTCTTCCGCTGCAAAATTTACGTCTAGTGACCGCCGAGTACGGCCTGCATTGGGTGCCCTGTCTCGATCATGTCTTTCAGCACGCTGACGCCGCGACCCCCTCCAGCGCCGCCCTCCGTCACACCTTTCAGGAGGGCGTGGGGGCCCTCGAGGCGACCGGCCTCGGCGCCTCCTTCCTAGTCGACCTCCTCCAAGAGGTCCTCCAAGGCATCCCCGGTTTCCCTTCCGTCCCCCGACTACTGAGTGAGGACCTGATGAGCGGTTACATGCCCTCCCACCTCGTTACTGAGGAGGAGGCGCTGCTCTCCCTCTCCCGCACCCTTGCCCCGCTCCCGGTGCCGCCACCCCGCCCCACCCCGCCGTCCTTCTGCACGTACTCCCGCCCCTACCTCCTTCACGCCGTGTCCACCGCCCTCCTCCACCGCATCGCCAGTGCCATTCTCACCTATGTGGGCTGGCGCGTTAATCACAGCACCGAGCCCGCCCACCACCCCGTCGTGCGCGCCGCCTCCGCGACGGTAGAGGTGCTGGTGGCCGGCTACCATGCCTCTCTCGTCGCCGGCGCTGATCTGGCCCTATTAGCCGAGCTGCCACCTTTGGCAGAGGACGAATACCTAGACACGGACACCATCGTGTTTACCATTATCAACCGATTCCTCCCCCCTGTCGGTAGCATTCCAGAGCTCCCCCCTCTTACCCAAGAGGAACCCACACAAGAGGAGGGAGAGGAGCTGGGAGAGAAGGCGGAGGCCGCCGCCCCTTGTAGTCTATCCCTCTTTGCCCTTCAGACGGCGGCGGCACTGCAGTACAGTGGCAGTGAGTCCTGCGCGGCGGCGAGTGCGGTCTACAGTCACACCCTCCGCGCCCGCGTCCCTCTCCTCCAGCACTTTCTATTACTGCGCAACCTCGACGGACAGCACAGCGTGACGACGACGACGACGACACTTCGACAGTCGATTCGACTGATTCCAATGGCGCTGGCGGACCTTGTGGCGGAGGAGAAGATTCTCTTTTTACTCACCTTGGGAGGCTTCCCCCTTCGCGGGGACGGCGCGCTGTGGTGTCCCCCGGAGCGCCGAGGACCCTTTCAGCAGCAACTCTTCCACTTTCTCTCTAGTAAACCGAGTGCGCGGCCGACGTCTATCTGATCGGCCTCCTGCGGCGCATTATCGGCCTCGATGACCTTCAAGTGATTTGCAAAGTGAATGAATCTCTTCTGCCTCCCTTGTATCTCTCCCTGGCCACAGTACTCTCCAAACACCTCTCGAGCAATAACGGTGCTGTAGACGTGGAGCAGGTGGCTCTGCTGGTGGACGCCTTACGAGAGCTTCAGGTGGAGACGTTGCTGTGCCTGGCACGCTCCTGCTGTGAAAACCTCTCCCTCGGTCAGTGCGGCCACTACCTCGAAGAGGCCCTCTCCCTCTTACCGTCGACCAGAGCCGCCGCCTTCTACGAGAGCGGTGTCGATACCGTCGTGACTACCCTAGTGGAGGCGGCGTGCATGAGCGTCGTGGACGGCACCGACAGTATGCAGCAGCTCATCAATCTCTCCACCCTAGACAAGAAACTGGACGAGAGGATCGTCGCGCGTTGGAATTATTTCATCGTCCGCATCCCTACCGGTTCCGCTGATGCCGCCACCGAGGCCCTCCGCCGCCACGCCATTATGGGGCTCTACCGTTACCTCATGAACCGCCGCTCCTTTGCGCAGTGCGGCCGCATCTTCTCCGATTTCGCCTCCCTCCTCCGCAGCTCCACCCAGCGCAAGGTCTCGGAGCACTACATCTCCGTCGGCGAGCTGGCCGATATGGCACTGCACGCCGTGGAGCTCATCCACGTCGAGGCCCCCCTGGAGCTCAACACCACCGGTGCCACGATGGGAGGATACAACAGCCTCACCGCCTCAGAAGAGAGCGAGGCCTCCACGACGTGGTGCTCCTCGGACCGCCAACGCTGCACCCGCAAAGACCTGCCATGGCTGCGACGCCGGGCGTACCAGGCCCACTGCGAGCGCCATCTGTGGTGGCGGAACTGCAGCGTCGAGTGCACCGACCTCTGGATCGATCAGCTCCCCGAGACCGACTACCTCAACAGTCTCCGCCGCCTCGTCGATGCGCTGATGGACAACCGACTGTGGCGGGAGGCTTTCCAGCTCACCCTACTCTCTGACCAGGACGCGGCCTACGTGCTCTGTCTGTGGGCGGTGGACCTCCTGCACAATGGGACGGTGGAGGTGAAGGACGGAGTGCCCAAGCCGGTCTACAACACCTACCACGAGTGGACCCAGATTGTGGAGTACTGCAAGGAGCTCGCCGAACGTCGACCCAAGTACAACGCCGTCAAGAGCATCCCCTTCCGCCGCGTGCTCATCGCCGCCTATCTGTGTGACTACCGGTGCACCCCCCGTCGGCTGATCGACGCCTTCGCCGCGGCGGACCTGTACGGGTGCACCATCACCTGCCTCGATATCTGCACCAACCTGCGAGCTCGGGGCGACACCGGCACCCTGGCCAACGACCGCATCAATCGGGTCGTAGAGGAGGACGAGGACGACGATCTCCTGTCGATCATCAAGGACGACAATGAGTCGGAGGAGGGAGAGGAGGAGAGGATTGTGTACCGCGGTCAGGAGTTTCTGCCATCGCGGTGGCGGACGGAGGTGCTGCCGTGGTTAGTGCTGTTAGAGGCGAACCGATTCGGTCTGCTGTTGTTAAGAGGATTAGACACCAAAGGGAATAAAGTCCCTCCCGTGGAAACAGCGCAATTCGATACCATTGCGAGATACAATGATGAGCTCCTCCGACATACGGAGCGGCTGTCGACGGTGGAAAAGCTAGTGCCAGATGCCAGTAAGATTATGAGGGAGTTCATCAAGGAAATGTAGGGACCGTTACAGTAATAACAGAACACATCAATTATATATATTTTCTTTGTTATAATATAAATACATACGCAAATAATAATAAAAAAAGAAAAAAATTGACGACTAATCTTAATACTGCCATAGAGAATATAATACATTAACATTATTTCATAAATATTTTTTTAGTTATTTATTTTTTGGATTTTCTCACTTTTTAATAATTAGTTTTCGTAATATTTATACCATTGCTCTTTCCCCACTCTCTCTCTCCCCTTTCTCCCTCACACACCACAAAAAGTACTTTCCTAATTAGTATATAACACTTCATTCTCTCTTCACCCCCATCCAATGAAGAGAGGTAGAAACGATGACCGGAAGCGATTAGGACCGGCGGCGGCCGCACTGCGGAACCGAAATGTGTTCCGTGACTATAGAGCGCAAGGCAAGCAGACCAGCGCCGCCCAGATCCTCTCCGACGCCGTCGAGATGCAGCGGTCCTTCACCCCCGCCCAGTCCGGCAGCGCGCGCGTCGTCATCCGCAGCCGCGAGGAGCTCGCCGTATACCGGCAAAAGTGTCGGGGGGAGTTAGAAGAAAAGATCAAGCGGGGATACAAATTCTTAGGCAACTTTATCAAATACGCACGGTGGGAGGCGGAGCAGAGGGACTACATTCGCATGCGCTCCGTCTTGGAGCGCGCGGTCACCTTTCACGGCGATGATGAGAAGCTATGGAGAGACTATGGAGAACTAGAGGCCGCCAACGGCTTCGTGAAGGAGGCACGAGAGGTGTTCCACCGTGGGGTCACTCGTCTGCCCTTTAGTCTAGACCTCTGGCTCAAGTATCTACTATTAGAGATGGCCGCGGGGAACGTGCACCGCGCGAGGGATGTATTCAACCGATGGACCGCGCTGTCTCCCAACGCCCCGCACTTTGCGTTTGAGCTTTACGTTCTGTTTGAGGTCGTATACACCAGAGACCTCTCCATGGTGAGACCGATCCTCAAGAAATACGTGGAGAAATTCAACACCCCCGCCAGCTGGCTCTTATATAGCGGTGTGGAGCAGGAGATGCTGGGGGAGGCGGCCCGCGGCAGACAGGTGCTGGAGACGGCGCTTCAGGCCCTGCCGGAGGAGCAGCTCTGGACCCCCCAGGAACACGATGTGACCCTCCAGCTCTGCCGCGCGTACGCCGCCGCGGGGGACTGCGAGGAAAAGGCGATGGAGGCGTACCAAACGCTGCTAGATCGCATGAGCGCCTCCCTCACTGCCACCGCCAACGCGGGGGATCTGGAGGCCAACCACACCTTCTCCAAGCTGCTCGCCGAGTACAGCCAGTACTTTAGAACGTGCAAGGGGAAGTCCCAGGAGGAGGCGGACTCCCTCACCCTACTCCAGTCCCGCCAGCTCTACACCAACCAGCTGCTGCTGCACCCCCAAGACCTCGACGCCCGACTCTCCCTCTACCTGGTACTGCGGGAGTCACAGCAAGAAGAGGCGCTGGAGTGTCTGAAGCCCACCTTAGAATTCCCCTCGATGAACCCTTTCGGGCACAACGCATCGTCGTCTACGGATGGAGCTGGCGAAGCAGCTAGAGCGAAGGAATCGAGTGCAGGAGGCACGGGAGATCTTTACCAACGCCCTCCGCTCCTTCCCCTTTGACACCGCCAGCTGCCCCTCCCTGTGGGTCGAGGCTGCCGCGTTGGAGCAGCGCCACGGCGACTTTGATCAGGCGAGAAAGATGCTGCAGGCGGCGGTCAGTGTCACCAAGGACGCTGAGCTGGTGGAGCCGTTGCTGCGGCTAGAAGAGGCGGCCTACCGTCGCGGCCTCTATACCTCCCGCACAGACTATGTGAACCGACTCCGCTCCCTCTTCAAGGATGTCTTGCAGTTGCACCCTCTCCATGTGCAGTTTTGGCTCCGCTTTGCGAAGCTGGAGGAGGAGGAGGGCCAGCTCGCCCGGGCGCAGGCTCTTCTTCAGGTCAGCATTCACACCTTCTCCAAGGAGGCCACACAACAGTACGCGGTATCGCTAAGCCGACGGTACGATCTGCTACGCGATGTGGACCGACTGTGGGCGAGACGGGTGGGCCTGCAGCGGAAGCAGATCAAGAAACTAGAGAAGGAGGGCGACGTGGAGGGGCAGCTCAAGGCGGCGGCGGAGATGGATGCTTTACTGTACCAGCTGCTGCAGGCGGTGTGGTCCGACTACCGCTACGAGGCCCTTCACTGGAGGACGACCTTTCTACAAGAATCGGTGGGGGATGCGGCGGTGCCAGTGGGGTTGGGCCCTTCTCTGCGCCGCGCCCTCGACCGGTGGGCGGAGGCGGTGGAGGGCGTTCATCAGTACTACACCGCTGGAGAGGGGACGAAGGAAGAGAAGGAGAGCCGCGTGGACCGTCTACGCAAGTCCTTCAAGGACCTCCTGGACTACGAAAGAGCCCTTCTCCGCCGCTCCGTGGGATACGAAGAGGGCACTATAAGCTTTGACGAGGCGCAGGTGCTCCAGCAGTGGGTCAACTTGCTGCTGAGCCCTCTGGTGGGGGAATGGGGGAAGCTAGGAGGTGCTCTACGGGGACCGGGAGTCCCTCGCCCAGGTGAAGAGCGTGGCGGCGCAGTCCACCGTCAAGAAGCGTTCCAGACTGTTCAAAAATCGTGGAAACTGACGATTTTTATTTCTTTCACTTTATTATTTTATACTTTTTATTTTTATGTGTTTTATGTGTTCTCCTGTTTGAAAGTGTTGCACCATTGTTTTCTTACACATCACGTTTCCCTTCCCCTCTTTCTCCCTCAAAGCAGTAGAAACAGAACGAACACACAAATTCCCGTCATTTTCATTTTTTTGTAACATTATTATTTACTTTCATAGCATTGTATTTTCACCCCCCTTTTTTTTTATCACTATCTCTTACCGCATCTGGATTCACACTCTACCAGCAAAATAAAATAAAATAATACACTGCGTCTTCCTTCTCCTTTCCCATGGACACGCTTTCCTTCACCCGCCGCAACAGAGGGGTCAGCCCTGTCTCCCCCAACGCCGCCCCCATCAACGCCGAGCCCGCCTCCCTCAGCGGCACCATGACCGCCCCCCGGCGCGAGGTGATGGGTCGGTTGCGCTGTGTCTTCACCCGCTCCGACCAGAAAAAAGCCCTCACTGGATTCAAAAAGCGCTTCTGGGTGGTCAACGAGGCGGAGGGGTGTTTGGATATGTACAAGAATGATCAAGCCCACATTCCTGCCCTCCGTCTGCAAGCCTCCGACCTGCGCGGAGTGGTGTTCTCCTCCGATCGACAGAACCGTTTCTTTGTGATGCAGCTGCAGACCCGATCCAATTTTAGTGTCGTCTTCCGTCTAGGCTCCTTTGAGGAGCGGGAGATGTGGAGCAGCGCCATCTCGAAGCTGATCGAGAAACGAGTAACGGTCAACCGCCGACTCAATGTCCACCGTTACGTGGTCCGTCGCTGTGCGGCGGCGGCAAAACACTTTCAAGTGAACATCTCCGTCGACCCCGCCCAGCACATTCTCTCTGATATCCCCGAGTCCTTTCTTCAGTTCGTCCCCGAGGCGATCGACCTCGCCCTGCAGACCGTCGGTGTGCTCGTCACCACTTATCGTGATGACTCTAGGGCCCCCATCCACTACACATTAGACATCTTCTCCACCAACAGCAAAGAAATGAACCCGGTGGCGCGGAATCCAAGGTACAACCCGGAGAAGGGTGGCGTTATCTTGAATGTGTTGCTCTTCAAAAACAACTCGGGCAAGGTGGACTTCACGGTGACCTCCGCGGAGGAGGTGGACCAACTGCTCTCCTCAGAGGTTTTCCGCAATCCACTCATCGAGGGCTACATCGAGAACCGTCGTAGTATTCGCAAAGTGGTGAACGAAATCCGTTCCCTTCTCAGCACCGCCACTACCCCTCTGACGGTCACCTTTGAGTGGAGTGGGTTTGTGGAGGACGGGCGGATGGTGGAGCGCTATCTGCGCAAGCACGTCAATCAAGATTACTTTGAAAACATTCTTCATGTGATCAATCTCGCGATTTCGGACCTTCAGCATGTGATTGAGGGCGAGCTGTATCGGGATATTCTCAACCGCGACTCCTCCTTCGCCGCCACCTTTAGTGGGGGTAACAACAATAACAACAACATGAACGCGACAGGTAGTAACGGCCGTGGGAGTCCCCTCACCTCCCCCCGAGGTGCACCGCCCCGCGCCGCCCACTCCCGCTCCTCCAGCGGTCTTATCCCCACGATGAGCTCTCCTAATCTCATCATGACCGGCGCCGGGGTGCGACCCTCCGAGTCCTACAACATGGCCGTCCACCTCGTCGCGGAGAACATCACCGGTCTCGCTATTCAGCTGAACTCTACGGATGTGGTGCAGGGCGACACCCCGCCGGAGGTGAAGTGCATCCGTGACACCGGGTACAGCAAGGAGCACAGTCCGGGGCTGCTGATGATGAAGCACTGCTGGGAGGTGTTCGACCTCGACATGGCGCACTCCTCTCTCAAGGAAGAGGTCTTTCTCGCCGGGTACAGCGCTTTTCTCACCATCTTGAGTAACGCGTGGCGACTGAAATTTAGACTCTTGTTTGACAAAAAGATTACGGTGTCGATTGACTGGAGGAGCTTCATGGTGGCGATAAAGTCCATGAACACCACCATCACCGCGGCTGACCTCCCGGAGGTGATGTCGAACATTGTCGAGTCCCTCTACTCCCGCTTCAGTCACTCCGTTCAGATGCTGACCCAAGAGGCGGAGGACTCTAACATTATCATGGACGACTTTCTTCACATTCTGTATAGCTGCGTACGGTATATTAGCGTCGTGTGTGTCAACGGCAATGCCACCAACACCGCCCCCCTCCTCCGAGACGGCGTGCTGACGGACTTTTGGCAGTGCACGCAGCAGGACCCACTGTCCATGTCTATGCGAGCCAACGCCACCACAAACAAGTTAAATGCCTGTCACACCGGCGGGGTCTTCATGACCCCTTTATGCCCCCGACTGGGCAATTGGCTGGAGAAGTACTTTAGCGATGAAAAGAACTGCAAGGCAATCGATATGCGGTTTGTGAACTTCAGCGATGAGTACTACTTTGACACCAACGACGCCGACACCGAGACGGAGGAGCAAATTTCCGCCGACCTGGGCGACGCGGTGGCGCTCGAGCGAGGGGCGGAGATGGGCCTTCTCAACCTACGCCGCGTCGTCAATGTGGTGTATGACTCCCAGGATGGGTGTGTCACGGACCTCAAGATCGGTGCCGAGGCCATCCGCCTCATCGCCCGCCACCTCCGACACGAACTGGGAATGGCCTACCACGATGTCCAAAAGGTACTGATATCCAACTTGGCCCGACTACGAATGCTCTACACCCGCAGTGCTGATATCGAGTCCCGCGAGGAGCTCAACCACAGTGCGCTGGTGCAGGTGCTGAAGGATTACTGCGAGTACAAGTCCTCCGAGGCCCTCATCCTCCCCGCGATCCACGCCACCGCCGGCTCCCCCTCCTCGGATGACCTGTCCTTCTCCGTCCTCTCTGGTCAGAGAGTCACCACCTACAACTACCCCTATTTCTGCGATGTGGCACTGCGCTCCCTACTGCCCAATGAGTTCCGGGAGGCCAAGCGGGCCTGGAAACGGGGAATGGTGTGCGGGCTGGAAAACACCGGCAAGACGCTTATTATTAACTCG
This sequence comes from Angomonas desouzai, assembly GCA_000482185.1. Classification (NCBI taxonomy): domain Eukaryota; phylum Euglenozoa; class Kinetoplastea; order Trypanosomatida; family Trypanosomatidae; genus Angomonas; species Angomonas desouzai. Next base: position 6,265 of record AUXL01000145.1, on the reverse strand, counting down.
ATGAAAGGGGTGAGCAAGCCGACGGTGGCGAGTGTGGGCCTCTCCCGACAGGTGGTGTGCTTCAAGGAGTGGGTCTTGTCTCTCAGTGAACTAGGCGGTCGCGAAAGTTTCCGACGTAACTTTCAGCTCTACGCGAAGCGGATGAAAAAGGTTGACTTTGTGATCTTCACCATCGACTCTCAAGATGTTCGTTCCTTCAATGATGTGCATGTGTACATGAAAGAGGTCGCCGAGTTCTTCAGTAGCCAACCTTTGGTCGTCATCTTCAATAATCACCGCGTGCTCCCCCGTCCCATCACCAAGGAGGACCTGGAGCAGGGGGTGCGCCTGGATAAGATCCGCAACATTGACCGCAAACGGTGCGTCATTTCGTGTCTCTGTGACGTCAGCGTCGTCCAGCCGGGTAACTGCTCTCTGGATGAGAACATTGAGGCCGCCCTCACCGCCATGTCGGAAGAGCTAAAGAAGGGGATGGAGCCGGAGGAGCTGCCGGAGGAGCCCAAGGCCCCGGTGCACCCCGTCACCCCCTCTGGTACCCCCGCCCGCAGCGGAGGACGGGTGTCGCGGGACAGTCTGTCCGAGTCGTTGAGGAACAGCATCCGGGTCCCCCCCAACCCCGCCGCCGCCCCTCGCGAGGAGGAGGCCGAGCCGCCGGTCAGCACCAACCTGCAGTCCCGACTCGAGTCCCCCTCTCCTGAGCGTCAGACCGACCCCCCTCAGGCCCGCCCTACCCCTCAGGCCTCCTCCTCCATGGAGTGGAGTCTCCTCCAAGCGCTCCGTCACCCTGCAGAACCAGGAGGACCACAGCCCGCTGGCCGACATGGTGGCCGAGAATGAACAGAGCACTACTATGGCTTTTACCTCACCGAAAGTGGTAGAGAAGAACGGCACGAATGTGTTTAGTGTACCCAAGGGCACGGAGAATGATATTACGCAAGAGCACTCTAGTGGGTCGGATAAGGGCAGCGGGGATCGGTCAGTCACGACGGTGTGTGACTCTGTTTCTGTGGTGTGCGTTCCCACCCCCAGGCGATGATCGCCAAAGTTTCTCGCTACTTCAAAAACACAAAGGAAAAAAAAAAATATAAAGAAGGAAAAAGTTTTTTACTTCTCTTTTCCTTTTCCCCCTTTACCGGCATATTTGTATTTTACAAAGGTTTCTCTCTTTATTATTCAATTTTTGTATACTTTATAAGGCTCGATTCATTCTTCTACTTCTTCATATTTGCTTCACTGTTTCTTTTGCTCTCCTTTCTTCTTTTCATAAAGTGAAACAAAAACAACCCATTTTTTTTTTTAGGAATACACACACCAGCATCTCTCCCTTTTTATTATGCCCAGGTGTATCGAAGACAACCCGAACCCCAACTACACCCTCCCCTTTGGGGAGCAACAAGGTAGCTTCAGGGGTGTGGTAGCCTGCTCCAACCGCGACGACGGCTTCTTCAGTGGCGAAAGTAACTACATTAATCAAATGCTGTACACCGGGTTCCGTTACCAATGTGTGGAGTACGCCAGACGCTACCTATTGCTGACGACCGGCTGTGTCTTTGGCAGCTGTGGCCGCGCCAGCGAGGTGTACAAGATGCGCCATATTACTCATGTCGAGACTGGTGTCGAGTACCCTTTGGAGGCCCGCGATAACGGCAAGACCAACGTTAAACCGAAGCCCGGTGACATCATCCTCTACCCCTTTCACCCAGAGCTAACGCCGTGGGGCCATATCGGCATCATCTCCTACGTGGATGACACCAAGGTGGGGATTATTGAACAGAACCAGTTCTTTGGCGAGTTTGCCTCTCCCTCGCCGGACTACCTCGGAGGGGAACGGTGCGTGGCGCGTATGATCAACATCTCCTACGACGCCGAGGCCGACACCTACACCCTCTCTGAGGTCTCCGATGCCGTTCCTAGCCCTTGGGCTGGATGACGTACGAGACCGCCCCTGTCCGCGAGCGCATCTACGACCGCTTCAACCCCCTAGAGTCCATGAAGGCGGTCCGCAGCACCCCCTTCGACGACCCCCGACACCCCTCCTTCACCATTCTCACACTAGAGGAGGGTATTCCAGTGCCGGGAGGAAAGATTACCAAGATGTTCGGCGCGAATAACTCGGGGGAGTATTTCGTGGGTGTGGGTACCGCCCTGTCGCGTATCCTTCGCTATACCCTGCAGTCCCTCTTCAAGCGCTGCAGCTTGGGTGACACTTTTCTCTCCCTCCCCTCTAATCCCCTCAATGCCGAGCTGCCCAAAGGGCTCACCAGCCCCGCCCTCAACGCCCTCTTTGAGGCACTAGAGGGGGCGATGGGCAAGGAGCCGAAGGAGTCGAGAGAAACGATCCTCCAGGCGGTGGCGGCCTACTTTGACCTCCCTCTCCCGTGGGTTAAGGCGATGCAGCGGGAGTACAGCAAGGGGGAGCTGTGTCTCTGCGCCTCGTGCAGCTTTGTTACCAACTTTGAAGAGGAGCAGGTCTCTTCCCCGGTGACCCGGCTGGAGTCGGGGGGCCATATCCAGACCAAGCTGGCCTGCAACCCGCATGATGAGGTCCTTTCCATCGGCAAGGTGAGCTTTGCGCCTCCCCGTCTGTTCGTCTCGCTGACGGAGATTGAGGAGGTGAAGAGTCAGCTCTCCACCATCGCAGGGGTGATGCTGCCGACCCAACGGGTGTATCAGAACTACGGTTTCCGGGTGGATGTGGGGCGCTACATCCGCGACGTGGAGGTGCGTCGGGGCCCTCGGACCGGCCTCACTCTGGTGGTGAACGCCTACATGGACTCTACCCAGCTGCAGCTGGTTCAGGTGATGCAGGACTGTTGCGAGCGCCTCAAGTACCCTGTCCGCGTCGTCTCGGAGAAGGACTTGACGTACGTTAACGGCAAGCTGCATGCCGTCCCCACCTCCAACACCCCTAGCTCCCCTCTCGCAAAGACGGAACCTTTCGAGGCCAACTTTGTGATGCTCTTCACCGGCTGGGAGGAAATACTGGACAATGTGGGTGGGTACTATCAGCCCATCTACGACGCCGCGATCGATGAGGCCTCGGATGTGGTGTTTGCGCAGCCCATCTGGACGTTTCTCTGCGCCGGTATCACCAACAAGGTGGACCCCCGCTTCGCCTCCTCCTCCAGCGACGGCGGCTCCAGTGATTGCAAGGCGACCCGTAACTCGCTCCTCTTCTATGATATCTGCCGCCGCTACTACGCGCTCTCCCAGCCCCCACAGGACGCCGATAAATGGGATATTGAGATCTCCGAGTACAAGGACAGCTGTCGCCGTGTACGCATTGACGCGCTGGTCAAGGAACGGCCGCCGTCGGACATCGTCGTCAACTGCTGTGTGGTGAACTTTGCCTACAGTGCCACGATGGCGCACTATAACGGTAGACTGATCGACAACACCAGCGGGGAGTTCGACGGACAGCCGGCCGCCATGATGCATCTCTTCCGCGTCACGGAGGAGGACGAGTAAGGAGTAGAAACAATTTAGTAAAAAAAAAAAAAGGAAGACATTGGGGGGCGAGAGACACACTAACAAACACGTCACACCTCCTCTCTCTTTCCCCTTTCTATTATAATATATATTGTTGTTACAACGGTTTTTTTTTTTTATTATTATTTCGACATAAGACGACTCTTAATGTAATGTAATGTGCGCCGCTAGTGCCGTCGGATATAGCTCACATTTCCTTTCTTTACTTTTTGCGAGACAACCCGAATTTCATTCGAGTGATCGTTTTTCTTTCTCTGTTTATACCGTCCGCGGTACATTTTCTTTTTATCATTCTCCCCTTCCAACACTTCCTTCTCCTTTTCTCTCCTTTCTTCTTCATTAGCCAATCTCTAAACAGTGAAACAGAATGGCCTACCTGGGTGACAAGCCCTCCCCTGACCTATTTGCCAAATTCGCCAAGGCAGAGGGTATCTTTCTATGCCCCGACATCGCGTTTCTCGTCCCGACCAAAACGATGGGTGCTGGTGTGTTCGCCCGCTGCCCCTTACCCGCCGGCACGGTGGTGATCAGCTGTCCCGCGACGGCCTCTCTCTGCCCCTATGAGACCCCCTCCGTGCGGGCGCCCAGCGTGGAGGTGCTGCAGGGGTGCCACCTCATTGACGGTGTACTGTACACCCCCCACCGCCTCGCGCAGGAGGGCGCCCCGACCGCCCACGTCGGCAACCACCTCTCCAGCCGAGACCCTTTCCTGATGGTGGTGATGCGGCTGATGGCTGAGCTCTGCCGCCCCCGGTCCCCCTGGCGACTGTGGCTGGAGGCCTGCCCTCGTATGCCGCAGCACTTTTTTAATCTTTCCCCCGAACAGAAAACGTTTTTATTAGGAGAAAGTTACCCCTTGAACAACCGAATGGACACCGCGACGTGGACTGGTATCTCGGAGCAGCTGTGGGAGGTGGACATCCCCCGTCGCTGGGCGATGGCGCAGACACTGATGGAGGACTACCCCGAGATTTGGCCCTCGAAGGATGTCACCACCGGAAAGAGAAAAGAAACGGTATTTGAAATCTTTTGTGAGTGCGTGGCGCATGTCTCGTCGCGTAACTTCCATCGGGAGGAACTGAAGGACCGCGAGGGGCCCTACTTGCTGCCTGGCTTGGACTTTTTGAACCACTCCTTCACACCGAATACGGTCTTTGAGGTTCGCGGTGGCGGAAGGAAGCACGAGGCCGCCTTCACCGTCGTCACCACAAAACCCGTCGTGAAGGGGGAGCAGATCTACGTCACTTATGGCGAGTGCGGCGCTTCACGAATGGTAACCCAATTCCAGTTCATCAACGAGTCCGTTCGTCAACGCGATAAGGTGCGGTTTTCGGTGGATGTTTTAATTGGGATTGCCATCTCTCTGCTGTCGCCCACCGCCACCCCTAGTGAAAGGGAGCACTGGAAAAGAAATTAGAGAAGCGGATTGACCAGCTGCAGCGACTGGGTGTGGTGTACGACGAGGGACTATACCTTTCCCGTCCTCTCCTCTCCCCTGATAATAAGGATGCCATTGAATCTTTTTTTAATGAGCTGAAGCAGACGGAGAAGCGACCGTTTTTGTATAGCAATGAGCCCGACGACGATGACGATGACGAGGACGCCGCTGAGGTGCGACTACTGAAGGAGGAGGTGCGCTTCTTTTGCGCTACCTTTTATTTACTAGTTTCCGTGGATGACAGTGTCTTTGATGACACCTTCATTCACATGAATAAGGCCTGGCAGCCGCCGGCGGCAGCAAAGAAGGTAGTGGTGGCGGCCTTGGACAAGAAGATGGAGGCCGCACAGGCGCAAAAGGATAAGGTAGATCAACACTTCCCCGGAAACGAAAATGTCTATCGGCGGTATCTACTCAGTGGCGCTCTCCAGTCAGAGATAGACACATTGCAGCTCTTTAAGGACACCTTCTTTTGGTCCAAGTCGGAGTAGAGGGGGGAGGATAGGGTGATGCCAACACCGCAGTGAATAATAATTCCGTTTAAATAATTGATTTTTTTTCTCTTTCTGGTTTTGTGCGTCTGGATTTTTATTTCCTCCTTTTTTTTTTATTTTATTGGCTTCAGATATGTTACACTTTTATCCATTTCTCTCCACCACCTCTACCACATTACCAAAGGACAGAACTATTTTTTTTTTCTTTTTTTCCCCTTCTAACTAATAAAAAACCAAATTAGTATACCAAAAAACACAACATGGGTAAACTATCCATCAAAGTTGTATCCTGTGACATTCGCTGCCCCGCCGGCGCGACCGGCCACACCATCAACCCCAAAGTGGCCATCTGCGTCGACGACACCTACCGGTTTCAGACCCACCTACGACGCAACACCTTTCAACCAGTCTACAACGAGACCTTTACTTTAAACAACACCCACAAGCTGGCCTTCATCGAGGTCACCGTGTACGACGAGACCCGCGCCATGTTCTCTGGCTTCACCAAGCTGGTTGGCAACTTTCAGGAAGATGACAAGACCGTCACCATCACCAATCCTACCCAGTCCGACCGCACCGCCGACCCTTCTCTCACGATGATTGGCAAGTGCTATCTCTCCATTCGGCGTCTCGTGCAGGGGCGGACGAAGCGGAGGGAGTACATGCTCTCCACCTTTGGGGAACAAAAATGGAAGGGCGGTCTGCTAGGGGCGTTGGAGGTACCAGAGGGGGTTGCCGGCACCGTCACGATAGAGATTGAGTCCGATTCTTTAGGGGAACCGCCCACAAAGTTTCGCATCAATGATGCGATTGAAAAGGAAATGACCTCCCGACTGAACCGACT
>AUXL01000144.1:0-17349 GCA_000482185.1 Angomonas desouzai | reverse complement strand
GCGACCCTCTTTTTCTACGGTCATCCTCAAGGTCCGGTTCTAAGGGAAACAAATTGTAAAATTAACAAAAAAATTGCCAATATGCATAGGTTAAAGAAACCAACCTACTTTCCATATTGTTGTTTTGTTTTGTTCGTTTTACCCTTATATAAAGATATTTATATGCCCTCTATCTTATTTTCCTTGAATACATTGATATATGTAAATATTTTACCGCTTCACACATTGGTAAAGTAAGCACTTCTACTCAGAGTGGTGTTGAAGTCAACACGTGGAGAGAAGTAAGCATTTCTTCCTCGCACAGTGTTACACTATCCCACGCTTTACAGCTTCGACGAATGGGGAAGGGACTTGCGGTGCAGAAGAGTTTCCCCGAGAGCGCAGCGGGCAATGGAACACCCGAGGGAGATGGTATTGTGGGCATGATCTGGGGTAGCGGCAAGGTGGGGGTTGCATTCCACCACATCCAGAGCCACGAGCCTGCCGGTCTCGGCAATTCGCTCCGTGAGGAATAACCCTTCGCGGTAGTTCAAACCCCCTCTCACAGGGGTACCCGTGGCGGGGGTGTAGATGGGGTCAATGCCGTCCACGTCATAGCTCACCATAATGGGCTCATCGCCATTAGGGGACACCGCCTTCACCGCCATCTCCACCACAGCATTGATACCAAAGCGGTCCACATGGTGCATACTGAAGGCGGCAATGTTGAGTTCGGCAAGAATACGTTTCTCGTCCTCATCCACCTCCCTGAGACCAATGTAGGCAATTTTTTCCGGTTTGAGAAGATGCGGCACCCAGTCAAACTCTTTCGGGATGTGTTCCTTATCCAGGCCCATTAGAATAGACACGGGACAGCCGTGCAGATGGCCACTCTCTGTTCCAGACATGGTATTGATATCAGCGTGGGCATCCACCCAGATCAAACCCGCGTTGGGGTACTTGGTAAGAACCGCGGCCACGGTACCGATCGCGACGGAGTGATCTCCTCCGAGAGTGAGAGGGAGGTGCCCTTGGTGGGCCACTTTTTTTACCGCCTCAAACACGCGCTGCGTGGCATGTCCCACCAACTTGGGAAGAAGGACTTTGCCTTGTACATCCGTTTTGTCCAAACGCATGTTATCATACTCGTCCGATTTAAAGGCTTCGACAATGGATGTTTTCCACCCCAGTTTTCGCAGATCCCTCTCCATTCCAGCGTGAAGCAGGTACTTGGGACCTTCCTCGACACCAAACTTTTCTTGACCACCTGAAAACGGTGCCAGCACGAGGCCGACTTCGCGTTCGGGGTAGAATTTGTAGTCCACCTGTCCTAAACCAGCACGGGGCATAGCAACAACAAAAATGAATAATAATAATAAGAGCGAAATACCTTCACAAAAAAAAAAAAAGATTATTATAATACGTACAGGAAATAGCAAAAGATGAGGAGAATAAAGATATATATATATATATACATAACTACCAACAAAGGTAACAAAAACAAACAGCACATACACATTAATAAATAAATAAGTCACAAGAGAAAAAAAAAAGGGGGGGCAAAATGGTGGCAAAACTCATACCAAGACATATCTTCTGGTGGATGCCGCAAAATGAAGAACGTCCCCTTCACACAAAGTGATTGACTTCCCGGGAGTGATTTTTTCACCATTCAAAAACGACCCGTTGGTCGAGTGTAGGTCCATCACACACATCTTGACTTCCCACATCGTCGCTGCGTCGCCGCCCATATCCACCTCCTCCCCCAACAGTCTCAACAGACACATCCAAATAACGGGGGGCAACTGATTTACAGAAGGTGGTGTCACGGAGGAGGCCTCAATCGCATCTTTTACAGTTTGCAGCAGCAATTCCTCATCACTAAAACAAAACTTTAGAAACACGACCGCGTGTTGGCCGGAGCAACTGGGGTGCTCAGTAATCACGTCGTTAAATCGATCCTTTCCGAAAAAAACAGTAGCTTGGTGATTCATGTGGGGAATTTTTTGCACCACCTCGTTTTCCTTCATTATCACCATACTCACATCAGGAACTACAAAGTCAACCGTTGCATTGGAAGCACCGGGGTGGCCTAGTAATGTAGACGCCTGCTCTTCCGACAGACACCACTCCAAAACTGTGTTTTCAATCTCCGTGCGGAGTACCCCCCGTCCTAATGCGTCTATCACTTCCACCATCACCCCGGCCCACAGTAGCAGCAGGATGGATTTGTCTATCGGTTCCTGTCCCTTTACACTGCGGTGGACCAAAATTTGAGGGACATCCAGAAGGGACGGTTTCCACTTGACATCTTTCGCAGTCGAAATGGAAGTCACCGGAAGCCCTTCCAGTCGGCTAGAAAGAATGCCGGTTCTCCCGTAAAACGCACCCTCTTTCATGAAGGGGGCGTTTGCCCTAAAAGTTACTACCGCTAAAAAAAAAAAAAGCAAATGCGAAAGGGGTTGAATCGGAGGTGGGGATAGCTAAAAGCACTCACAACTGAAAATAAAGCAAATAAAGTGGTCGTTTCGGAGGGGGGAAAGAAAAATGAAGTGGCTAAACTATATTTTAGCTCCTCGATAATAAATAAGCATCGCGCGACATGAAACTAGACAAACTTCAAAATCAGTCCATCTAGTCCAAGTCGTCGTTCTTTCCCACACCACTTTCTGGAGCTGCAGCGCCCCCGAAAGGGTTGGGAGGTGCCCCCGCGCCCCCCATCATTTTTGACATCATTTTCTGCAGTAAAGGTCCCACCTTAGGGTCGTCCATCATGGCCATCCCTTGCATAGGGTTGCTCATAAACTGGGTCAGCTTGGGGGCCACTTCGGGGTCCTGCATCGCGGCCAGAATCTCAGGGTCCTGGAGGAGTTCAGCCAGCTGAGGTGGGAGAGACATACCCCCTGGGCCCGAAGGAAAGGAGCCGCCCGTCGGCTGTTGCTGACGCTTGTTGCGTTCTTCCTCGTACCGTCGCGCCCTTTCCTCCTCCTCCGCTTGTTTCCTCTGCAATTCTCGTTGATGTCGGGCATTTAAGCGACCTTGCACAAAGCGCATCACGTCATTCACGCCATCGTCGTAGTCAATGGCCTGCGCCGCACTGAGATCCTTTAAAGAGTCTTCCCAGCGTCCCAAGTGACGGTTCACCGTACCCCGCACCCTCAGTGCTCGAACATTCTGAGGGTTAATGGACAGAGCCTGGTTCGCGTCGTGAAGAGCCGCACCCGGTTTGCTTATCTTTAGATGGTACAGACTTCTCAGACCCCAATACATGGCATTCGCCGGAGTCAGGCGCAATGCCTCGGACATTTTGGAAATGGCTTCTTCATACTTATTATCGGAGGCCAACTCCGCTGCCTCTCCTTTTAGCTCCGTCGCCTTCTCCACGGAGGCATCACTCGGTTCACCATCAAGCGGGGGAATTTCAGGTACTGCGTCACTCTCCAATACCCACTTTTCCTCGTCTTCCTCACTTTCAACTTCCGCCGCAGGTGGGGGAGGAGGGGCGGACTGGGCGGGAAACTTTGCCCCAAAGGACGTCGCCCACGACTTTAGGGGTGCCAATTCAGGGGAGTGAATAAGGTCACCATTATTTTGGAGGGCACTTACCACCCTTTGAAGAGCTTCCGTGTCCGCAGAGGAAATTGTCGACATGTTTTCGTTACACTTTGTGGAAGACAGAAGAAAAAAAGAAAAAAAATGAGAGGGAATGGAAAAAGAAATGGTGGTCAATCCAAGTCACTTTAGAGAGGTGTTTTCCATATTATTATTATATATATATATATATTACATGGAAGGGAATAAAGATAGTAATGATAACAAGAAAGGAAAAGCGGCCCGCAACTAGTCGAGTACAGCAAATCACAATTCCGTACCACCCTCCTGTTTTTCGATGAAAGGCGGCGCAGTCTCCTCGTACGCCTGAAGGCATGGCGTTTCAGTGGACTCTCCCACAGACTCCATCACCTCTAGGGCAGCACCGTCACCATTGATGTCTTTATCACTCTCCTTCACTGCCGCCTCGTTTGGTTCAACAGTACCAATTCCAAATGCGCCAAGAATACGGGACCTTCTTTCGTCGTATCCCTCCATCGGCACATTCACTTTTCCAAAGACACCGTGAATGACTGGTTCTTTTTTGTCCCTTTTCGGTTTCATCGTTCCGATTTCAGAGCCGTATAGATCAAGCATTGCTGTTTTGGGATCCGGTCTGGCGACGTCTGGAGTTGAGCTATGGTTTTCTTTCCTTCTTGACGACGAAGGGGTCTCTAAGAGAGTGCCCTCTTTCTGGGCGTATTTTCCGTAATGCGCAGCTTTGAATACTGACTTGTAGGCCCTTTCGACTTCTGAAGAGGCAAACTCTTTGTTCACATATTTTCGTCGAATAAAGGCCGAAACGGCGCCGTCATCGGAGGAGGGCCCGATCGCATCAGAGGCGGCAAGATTAGCCTCCCACAGTCGGTTTGCCTCTGAATTACCCAGTTGCCGCATCACTTCCACTTCAGAGTTGTTCCAGGAATCTAAATTTGTACTCTTCACTTTAGAAATTTGAACACCCAACGAGCGGTGCACACCGGAGCACCTCAAGCATACAAAAATGCCCAAATTCACGACCGCCCACCGCGTCCCTACTTGAGTGCAATCCGCACAGGCATTATTAGAAGGAATACTACATATTTGCTCAATTAAAACTTTATTGGTCGCCGCAGAGTCGGGGATATTCGCCTTTGCCTCCTGACTATCTTCTCTTATAGTTTTCCCTTCTTTGACTTTTTTCTTCTTCTTGGTGGAGGCTTTGCCATCCATGATTCTAGTGTGTTTGTGGTAATAGTAGGAAAACTTCGCTTAGACGGAGAGAATGCCTTGATTCGTATATAAGAAGAAGTGAGGGGAAAAGCTGTAATGTTGCCTTGCAAATAGTTTTACCAAAAAAAAAAAAAACGTTGTATAACTTCTTGATACAAAACAATGTAAACTTAATAGTATATACGTAAATATATATGTGTAGAAAATATATATCGGTACGAATAGCCTCTATATTACGCAGAAAGACGCACATTAATAGTATCCCCGCTGCGCACCTCTTCCCAACTACCCACCAGAGTAGTAGGATCAGCGGGAGTTACGTCCTTAGGGGGGAAGCCCGCCCCGAATAATTTTACCTTTTCCGCGTCTACTTTCTCCACCGCCGCGAAATAGTCAATAATAGTCTGCACCGGAATATCCTCCCGCACACATACCGCGAGGACGCCGCTCGTCGATGGGGAACGGAATTTAAGAGACTTTCCCGTTTCTCCGATGAGCGACTCGAGATCCACGACTTTCGCGACGGGCACCTGATACTCTGGAATAGCGGCCGAGGGGGTAGGAAGGTCTGACGCCTTCTTTGGAGTGGGTTCCTCGTCCGCGAAAAGATGGGCCTCTACATACTGTTGGGGGCTTCCATTCTCCGCAATAAATTCGACAATTTGCCCAAAAATGGATTCCGGGTCAATGGCTAAGTTCTTGTCTCGTGTAATATGAATGGTTCGCTCTCGCGATCGGGTGAGGGGGTTGATAATGTGAAGGGATGGAACCGGCCTTCCTTGCAGTTCATACTGGGAAACTAGGGACATTCCGTAAGGGGTATTCACATCCACCTGATGGGGAAGCGCGTGCTGCGCGGCCTCCCTTATAGTATCGTTGTGCCACACATCCCGCGATAAGCACGAACTCTGAAACGATTTATCCGTCAAAGAAAGAATAACCCATTTGTTCATTCTTTCCGCTTCTCTGCACACTTTGTCCAAACCATCAGTTTCGCAGTTCACGTAGGATGGAAGATTATAGAGGCGTTCAATGTTCAACTTTCTGTCCACCGGAGGTTTAGGAGCATTTGCTGGAGAAAGAATGTTCACTCTCATAACGTCGTCGTCGGCCACCTGGGCTGGCGGAAAATCCAAAGGGACATTTTCATTCTGATGTGGTACTTCGACAAAGTCGTGGGGTGGCGCAGGAACTTCGGGGAAATCGTGGGGTGGCTGAGGGGCTTCATGTTCTGCAAAGTATAGCGCCGTGGCCAATTCCAATTGAAAATCAGTGTTACTAAGGAAGAGAACGGCATCTTCCTGGGAACAGCCCGTGATTGCCATCATATTTTCCACAACATTTTCGCCGTCCATTGCGAATTATCGTCTGGCTTACAAAAAAAAAAAAAAAGAGGGCAGCGTCAAATAAAAATGTATAGACGTGAAACCTAAAAAAAAAAAAAGAAGATGAGAAAATAAATTATAACGATGCGCAAACATGAAAGAAAAATGGAAGCTAGTATATCCACTCTTCCAATTTCCCACAGAACTGTAAGGAATAGCAAATAAATTTTAAAAACGAAACAAAACAAAAAAAAATAACAGTACAAGTTTCCTACCTCATATTAAAGGAGGTGAGCAGTTGCAGAAAGCAGTTCTCTTCCTCTTCAAGGAGGACAGTTCGCTCACGCGGTTCACTTCGTGAGCAGAGAGCGTGTAGCTTAAGGTAGAAGAGAGTAGAGACTTCCGCATCCGCCCATTCGCCCGAAGTCGATTTTTGAAATTTCCGCTTTCGGTACAAAAGGTAGTTCGATTCAATGGTATTCACCGCGGCGATCTCACGTCTTTTGCGAAACAACTGTCCTAAAGGGTCTGTGGCAGCAATTTGTGAAAGGGACGACAAAAATTGATATTCCAAATCCTTTCGGCCCTTTACCTCTTCCTCGAACACTGAAAAGGCGCCACTGTGGTAGAAACACCACGATTCGCGTAATAGGACAACACCAAGAGTTTGATGGCCATCGAGGGCATGTGCTTGCCATACAGCTATTGTTAAGGCCGTGTAGTTTGCCAGCGTTTTGGTATAAAAATACTCGTCGTTACACAGCAATCCAAAACTGCTCGTTTCGACCGTCGCCACAAAATCGGCGTGCACCTTGGAAAGAAAGTCTCCTGTTTCCACCCTTAACTCCAGAAGCTCCTCTTCGTTGCATTCGGTGGCGCAACGTTTTTCTATCTTACTGTCAAATTGGAGCAAATAAAAGTCCTGGACTAGTGCCGCACGTTCCACGCACTCCTCCGCCAGCACACAATCTCGGACAGCAGACTCCTCTTTCGCTACTACACTTTCACAGTCTGACGTGTGGCAACAAACCAACACACCAACCTCCTGTTGTCGGCATAGATTACGCCAGGAAACCGCCTCCTCATGCTTGACAAGTGAGAGCGTCGGGAGTACCACCCGTTGAAACAAGGACTCGCAATAAAGCAATCTAATATCTCTCAGCAGAGACTCCTCGCTGGTAGCAATACAGGCTCTGGAGGCGTGCTCGTCATTGACCAAATCGGTAGTGAGATGAAGAAAGTAGTCATTAATTTCGTGCTCCAGATTGCTCTCCTCCTGTTTTAAGCGCTGCTTCATATCATTTAGGGATTGAACACCACGTTCAATTCGTTTGGCGTCACGCAGCGCAATAACCTCTCGGCCCACTAGTTTTAAACTATAAGAAGTACCCAGTTGGCCTTTGCGATATTTGCGGTACGCTGTTTGAATAGTGGTTGCCGAACGCTCCCGCGCAGCGTCCTCTACGGCACTTCTCACCCCCTTTCTCTCCTCCGCCTCCTGGTGCAGCAGGGCGACATGGTCCGCTTCACACTCCGAAATTCGCGCGTTTCTCGTGAGCGACTCCCATTCCGGCAATACAGTTAGTCGAAAATCCCCCAACTTCGCCTCCAAATCGGCAGCAAATCGTGCACATTCGACATACTGCTGTTCCGTTTCATTACGATACATCAGCGTTATCAACGACTCCCACCCCTCCATTTCCTGAAGTTCGCATTGGACCCTTTCCCTTCGCTCTCGTTCCATCAAAAATTCCGCCTGTACGGCGATCTGCCCGGAGAGTACTGGTTCGGCAAATTCTCCCTCTATTATCCCTGACGCCACAGACGCGAGCCCATTGCTGTGTTTTCCACTTTGCTGTGCTCTCCAGTAGACGAGACGCTCAAGGTGTAGCCGTCTATCCAATAGCTTTCGTGTTGTTTGCCACTCTCCTTGGCATTCCTCTTTGAGTTGGAAAAACTCCTCCCGTTCTTCCCTCGTAATGTTCTTTCTAAACTCCATTTCAAGCGACTCCAATTCAAGGAGAGATTGATGAAGATGCATAAGGTCGGACTGTGCCGCCAAACTCTTGGCCGATTCATTTTGAAGACGTTTTTGACGTTGGGCGCGAACGAAGCGCTGAAGTTGAAAATATGTCGTGGAGGCCGCATGACCTTCCCTATTGTCGGTGGAGCTGCACGTTGTTTGGTGCTCTCCATCGTCATTCCCTCTCATTGGCGAGGTGATGGAGCGAAAGCACCTCTCTCTGTTGTAGAGCGTTATAGAGTTCCATTCCTTGCTTTCATATAAAAGAAAACGTGATTTGCTTTCCTCGTAAATCACTTCACACCGACGGTCCTTCTCTGACACGATCAACATCTCCTGTAGAGGTGCCAAGACAAATGTTGCGTAACTCATAACAGCCATCTCTGCAAGGGTGGCTCGCTCCTTTTGTTCCTCAGAGAGTATTTGCTCCCGGAGAAAGACTTCTTGTTTCCCCAAGTCTTGGGCGCTGTGTTCCATCTGTGCAAGACGGTACTTGGACTTCTGAAAATAGCTAGGCAGCCCCCTGGACGCCTTTTGCTCCCTATCGTCATCACCATCCTCGTGAAGGAATAAATTCGACTCTCTTACAGAGTAGAGAAGAGCAAGGTAACGTCTTCTTTCGTCGTCCTCCCAATATAAAGCTGTTTCTTTGTTCGGCCGACTGCTAGACTGGTCCACCATGGGCAGCGGTGCAGTATTGCGGTTTCGACCGCCACCGCGAGAGAGAGCATCACTACTTGAATGAGGGCGTCTACTAATCGGTAAAGACGGAAGCGTGTGCATCCGTTAGATGTTACTATTTTTACTAATACAATTACCGCTATTTCTTCAAAAAAAAAAAAAGAGGGATGTTCGGTGAAAGGAAAACAGTAATAAACTAAATAGTGAGAATAATGAGTGTTACCGAAAGCGGTATCTGCACGACACGGAATAAATAAATATATATATATATATGATTTGGTTGTAATGATAGAGTGTTTATAGAGGTAATTCATTCGTATGGCGTGTTGTAGAAAAAAAAAAAAGGAGGGTCAAATACGAATTATGTGTGAAACCTACAGAGAAAATAAAGCGCTCCTTACCATTTTGGCGAAGCAGGCCACCGTTGATCACGGGGCTCCTTCACTTCTCGCTTCACCGTAGGATATTGTACGCTTCGGTGCCAGTCAGGGTCCTCATTCATGGAAGCCTTTTTAAACAGACGACGCGCCTCCTCCTCACTGCAGGAGAGCTCCTTGCACTTTCGTGGGATAACATTTTCTTCAAACCATTTCCACTGTCCCTCACACTCCTTTCCGTAGGAGGGCTCGCCGGTTTCCTTCCACCAATTCATTGTTTCTACCCATCTCAAACGATTTTGATGAAGGTCACTTTCTTTATGGGTTTCGTAGTCTTGTTTATACCGGAAGCGGACATGGCAGAGGGCGCAACTGGGCTGGTCCCCAAACTGCCACGTGTCTTTCCCGTTGTGTGGGATACGAGTACTACGACGATCGATCCACTTACTCTTTTTCCTAATGCGAATCAGACGACCACCGGCCGACGCCGTCGAACTGTTGACCGTTGTGACCGGCGCCAGCCACCTTGACGATATCCTAATCATAAATTCTATAAAACTGAACACAACAACAAGAGAGGGGGGAAGGAGTAGAAACAACAGGAAAAAAGTTAAGTTCCTTAGAGATGTATATTACATCACCGCCAAAACTTCAAGAAGGGCACCAAAAGGAAACTTTCAATAATCTTATCAGAAATCAGGGGGAAAAAAGTAGGCCACAGAACACAGAGATTAAAAGAATCTTCTGCACTAGTTTGAGCCCAGTATTTATATATGCGTGAAAACAAAGGAGGAAGAAAGGCGTAAGGAAAAAAAAAAAAGAGGAGTCTGTTGAGTGCGGTTAAAGGGGAATAGATCCCCAATTGATTGAAAATTGAGAAACTTTTTCGTACCAGAGCCGCGCCGCTTGTAACTCCGTGTCACTCAGGGACCGTAGAGGAGCGGAAGGCACTGAGACCGGGGGTAACTCTCCCTTTTCCTCCAAGTTCGCTACGGGGGTATCTGAGGGCGTTGGTGCGACGGGCACCTCCTCGATAGCGGAAAGGGTTTCAGGGAGTAGTTTATATTGAAATCCATTTTGATTCTTGGAGCGTGATTTCTTGCATTCCACCTCTTTAATACCAAAAAACTTGGAGCACCCCAGTTCGTTTGGGGCAATGAACACCCAATCAAAGGAGCTTAGCTTGTTTTGTGCTTCCTCAGCACAGAGATCGCAGCGGAACGATGTCTGTAAAACCTGAATAAAGTCAGTCAAGGCGTCCAAGGACACGGCTGGTACTTCAGCCTTCTTTGTCCGCAGTGGAGTGATGTCGTTGTTGTCAACGATAAGCGTTGCAACAAAATGAAAGTGAAGTGGCTTTTTGTCGTTTTCCTTTATAAAAAATCCATCCGCCATGGGGTGATTTAGACGATAAAAAGTGTCGTTAGAGATGGTGATAGGCTCTTTATTAGTCTTGGGGATTATTTTAGTGATGAGACGTTTACTCACAATGGGAACACCCACCTCGGCGGCGTAGCTGGGGGCGAGAAAGGCGGGGAGTCGGGGTGTTTTTTTGTGAAACGGGTGTTTGAGCGGTTGAATACGTTTGCCCACCGCACACGCTTTCCACAGCCAGGGCTCCTCAAAACTGCGCAGGATAAAATCTGCAATATCAGGTGGAGAGGGACTCTCTTTCACAGCAGTGGGTAACGGAGAAGTCAAAGGGGTTGGCGTGCGGGCTATCCCACAGTGGTGGAACAGACCTCCCCCTTGTAAGAAAAACGAATACGATTTTCGAAACATAAACTTAATTTAACCAATAGAGAGAAGAATCGAAAAATATCAAAAAAAGCGTTTAGAAGTGACTAATAGATAAAAATTGAAAATACAAAAAAGAAGAGAAACAGTATTTCTGGAATCAACAGATTTTATACACAAAAGGGCAAAAAGAGACAACAAAAGAAATTCGGGAGAAACCAATAAAAAAAAAAAAAGTAAGGGGGAGAAAAAAGGGAAGCCGGCAACGAGAGGGTAGGTGTATAGACAGGGCGGCGGCGAAAAGAAAATAGTAATACATTACTTAACACGCCGGTAAAACCAGCCCGAGACAGTAAAATTACACCAAGAAAACAGCGTGCAGTGTACCACTAACTATTTTCCGTTGACGTTATCAATTGGGTTGTTTCGTGCTACGTGAGAGGCGGATTTGAAGTGGGGTATCTACATTGTCAAACTCATCCGTCAGTAGTAGCATGGCGGCCTCCTCCTTCTTGCTCACCTTCACTTGCCTCGCGGGTAGTCGTGGAACTATGGAAACGACAGGCTCGCTGGTGATGGAGAGCAACTGTAGACATTCTTCACTTTGAGGTGCCGAAGTAGAGTGATCGGCCGTGGTAGTAGACGGTTTGGGGGGCACTTTATAAGGACTGTAAGAGCGGTTGGCGGCAACGGGAGAGGCAGAAAACAAACGGTGTTTCATCAGCTGGTCCGCAGAGGGACGGTTAGTCGGGGTTCTCGTGAGTATTTCACTGCAGAGCGCTTTCCAGTTGTCGTACTCCTCGATCGATAAGTCGCCAGAGTAGTCCTCCGGTGGTGGAAATACTAACTCATGCGTGAGTACCGCCTCATACATGTCCTTTGTAGTGGGCGCAGCAAAAGGAAGGCGCCCAAAGATCATGCAGTACAACAACACACCAAAGGACCACATATCGCTTTTGGGGCTGCATTCCAAGTTGATCAGCTCCGGCGCCACAAAGGCGGGAGTCCCGAGAGCGCCACGCCCGACGACCTTACCAAGTGAGTTTATATCTGATGGGACGTAAAGAGAGGAATCGGCGGAGATTTCTTGCACATCGTCCTCTCCAATGGACCGCATCGCATTGAAGGCGGTAATTTTCTTGAGGCTAGAGGAGTTAATTCTCTGAGAGGTGCCGCTGGTGGCAAACTGCCAGTGCGGCGGAAACACCACCGCCTCCCCAAAGTCAACGAGTAGAATTTTGTCACACTCCTTCACAAGAACATTGTCGGGCTTAATATCATTGTGTACCACGAGGGAGGCATGGAGGTAACTTAGCGCAGCCAACAGCTGGGAGGCGTAGTCCACCACCTTCGATAGGGGGCGCACTTTATCGCACGGAATGCAGCAAAGCGCTTTATCGTACTCGTGTACCCGAAACACCACCCCATCCGAGGCATATTCCGTCACAATATAAATCATTCCATCATCGTCATCGTTGATGACCTCTTTTATACTCAAAATGTTGGGATGATTTAGCCGCCTTAAAATTCGTATCTCTCGCTCCGCCGCCGTCAGAATCTCCCCCTTTTGGAGGGCGTTCTTCACCGCAGAAACACCGCCCTCCTCGGCGGACAATAAGTTTACCCGCAAAGAATAGTCAGAGAGTATGTCGGCATCGGAGTCATTAGGGGCCTGCAGTTTATACAAGGCCTTATTGGGGCGTTTCATTGCTTTAATAGCGACGGGTAAATGGGAAACAGAATCGACGCCTAAAAAAACAGCCGCCGTGGCCCCCCTCCCCATTTGTTTTATCACGTAGTATTGATTCAGTGTCTCAAAGTACGTGTTGCTCATCTGATTTGACATAGACAATGAATATTTTTTGTTTCGGACAAATGGCCTATCGGGACAGACCATCTCGTCGTTATCCGATCCCACGGGCAGCACTGAAATCATTTTGTCATTGTCGTCGTCTTCGTCCAACACAGACGCCATCTCATCTTCAAGTATGTGACAGGCTTGATAAAGTTTAAGAAGTGTTTCAGAGAGAAAGCGAACCGCCACCTCCCTTTCTCCACTATTCAATTTTTCATTTTTAGCAACGGCGGCCTTGCCTCTAACTAGATAAGAAAATGGATCGTGGAGTTCGTCTGAGTCATCGTGTGGATGTGCTAGAGAGCCCCTGGTCGACGGTGCTGAAACATCCACGCCCACCACTGTGCTCTCAAAAACGCCGGAAGGCACGCTAACGTCAGAGGACCTCTTGTCGAACTGACTAGCCGCCTCTACATCTGTAACACGGTGAAAGGTTTCAAGGAATTGTTTCAAGTGCTTTTGCACTCCATGCTCATTACTAGAAGCCATTCACGCCTGACGAGAATAGTAACACAGTGCATAGATAGTGTATGCATTAGGGAAATAAAAAAAAAAAAAAGATAAAGATAAAGATGAAGAGGGAGAGGGAGGAGGGAAATTAAATTTTAAGATGCATATTTCAATCACAGTGCAATAAAGTGCCAACATATACATACATACAAGTGTCACAACAATAGAAATTCTATCACTATATAGTGGGGTGTATCATTCTATGTGGTATAGTCTAGGTTCTAAATACGGTTGCTTTGTGTTGCTTTATTTATTTACGTGCCGATTATGCCACCCAGGAAAGACCAATTGTGATGGAGCCCTGGGGGTGCAGAGTTTCCGTCTGTTGAATGGAAGACTGGATCGAGCGAAGCAGTTTTCGCAGTGGCACTTCAACGATGCCAATATTGGTTTGTATGTCCTTCACCGAATTGTCAAACACTACAAACGTTATGGTCCCGTGTTGTAGAAAATACACCAAATCGCGGTCCACAATGACGCGATGGTCCACCGGACTTGCGTCGAATACGGGGTCTGTGGTGACGGACTTGCTCACCGGATAGATGACGGTGTCTCTAATACAGCACAACACCCCCTGAGGACCCTGGGCAGTGTAAAACACATAGGGCTGGGGGGGAGAGGAGCCTTGCGAGAGTAAGTTCTCGCATTTGAATACCTGGACTCTCAAGAACCGAGCCGACCGCAATGCCGTCATGGCAGAGAGCACTTCAGCACTGGACAGCCCGTCTACCCCCTCGGGAGGGGCACCAACGAGGACGGGTAGCATGAGACGCGTGCAGGCAAACTCCACCACGAGTCGGCCAATCCGATTACCTCTCCCGTCCACCAGTTCAAGTATCTCCTCCTGAGACATTTCCCTCGCAGAAATGAGAGTAATACCGCTGAGTTCGCCCATTGCCACAATAGTACTCCTGTCACCTCTCGCGGCGTGGAGTTGGAAGGTGAAGATCGTGTTTTGAAGCTCTGCAACCGTCACCTTATCCCGGTCCAAGTCCGCGTACTGGAAGTGAATATCGACAGGCTCCTGCAGGGAATAAACTAATGGGGAAAGCATTGTGTCGTACTCCAGCAGGCCGTCCACGGAAAGAAACAAACTAACCGGTGACGAAAAATCTGGGATATCAAGTGCTTTCAGTACGGCGGGTTCGAATTGCATTTCTCGCACATAAAAGCTGATGGCGCCGTTTGCCCAATTTTCGGATGAGGTGGAGTCCTTCACCGCGGAACGGTACGCCTGTAATTGGTGTTTCGCAAAAACGGTCTGGACATGCCGCAACCGATTTCGCATCTCCAAGTTTTCTTCCAAAAGTTCATCTCTCTCTTGCGTCAGTCGCGTGAGCGACTCTCTGCCCTTTTCTACTTGTTCACACATTTGTTGGCAACGGGACTCCGCCAGCTCGAGATCTAGGGCGGCAGACGATAATGCCTCTTCTAATTGAGCCTTTTCCCAATTTTCATCCCACTGGAGTGCCTCGTAGAGCTCCAATGCTTCCTTTCCTTCTTCTGTGGCCTTGTTGGACTGTCCCATGCCCTTGTCTTCTACCCGTTTTTTAATCGTCGCCACGGCGAGAGCGCGGTGAATCTCATCGTCATTCAACTCGGAGGAGGCACGACCGGCAAACTCCAGCTGCGCAGCGAGCTCGGACCTCTCCTTCTCCACCTTTGCCACCTGAGACTTGTACAACGTCACGTCATTTACTAAATTCTCCATCTTCTGCTTCGTGTCCTCCAGCTCCCTGCGTAATTCAAAAAGGGCCTTCTCCTTTTCACGGCGAGAGGCATCTGCTTGATCTCGCATTTCCTGAAGTTCATTAATCCGGGATTGCAATTCGCGGCGGACGGCGGTTTCGGTTTCTCGGTTACAGCTGTTCAGCGAATCCACCGACTTCAAAAGATCCGCTTCCAGGCGAAGAATCTCTTCGTTCCTCCGCTGTAGAATCATCTCGGTTTCATCCAGCCTGGAACACTTCACTTGTAAATTACTTTTTTCTTGCTCGAGAATAAAAATTTCGCGCTTCACCTCTGCCAAGGAGGTGTGAGCGGTCTTGAGCTCCTCCACAAGTCTTCCACATTCCCCTTTCAGGGTCTCCACCTGGGTCTGTGCGTGCTGGAAACGGCTTCCTAATAGCGAAATTTCATTCGACTTGACGCGCACCTCATTTTGCAGTTCCACCACCTTTACCGGATCCACCGATGCCGCCGATTCCTCGTTATGTTTTTTCTCCGCCTCATAGAGGCGAATCTGAAGAGATAGGGCGTCATTTTCCTCACGCAGCTTACGGGTCGAGTCCTCAAATTCCTGTTGGAGGCGCTGCCGTATCTCTGCCGTCTGTGCCTGTAGGGAGGAAACAGAGCCGGGCGCGGGAGACGTCGATGGGGAGGAAGAGGACGGATAAAAATTTGGTGCCTCGCCAGCCGATAGGCGTTGAAGATTTTGCTGTGCCAACTGCAGTTGATCTCGCACATCCGCCACCTCAGCATCTTTTTGGGACGACTCTGCGGTCAGGTCCATCACTCTCTGCCGCAGCAATTGAATTTCACCAAAATTCTCCTGTGGGGGAGAAGTACTCTCAGCCCGTGATTGCAGCTGCCGAATCTCCTCTCTAGCTTGCGCCAGGGCGGCTTGGCAGACCTCGAGCTCACGGGAAGTTGTAGACGAGTTCCGCTTGAGTGAGGACGACATGACGGAGGCTCTGGGACGGGTAGATCTGGTGGAAGTGATAGAGGGAAGGCGACCAGAGCTGGAAACCGAACCGGCAAGCGACTCATCCTGCGTTGGTTGCACGCGACGCCAGTCTTCCACCAATTTCTGGAACTGGGCCTTGACCCTCTTTAGTTTATCTTCTAATTCGTTGCGTTCTTTTTTGAGGTTTTCATTCTCATTTTGTACTCTATGAAGTCGGTCTTCTAAATCTTTTTGACCTAGTGATATGGTACTTCGACGCATGTGAACAATCTAAAAGAAAAAAAAAAAACTTGAGGGAAATCATTTTAACTCTGTATCTATCCAAAACAAAGACAAAAAAAATACAGAATTCCACTAGTATAATTTATTTTATATATAGAATGAATATCACGAAAATTACCGGCGGGCCTGAAGAGGTCTACTCCACGAAGTATCATCCGTCCGCGCCATTCTTCGATCCCTTTCCTCATTGCCCACCTGCCTACTGATGTTTTCTTGGTATTTCTTCTCTTCTTGCTGGATGAGGAGCGCATTTGCCCTCTCTGTTTCGTTTCCATGCAAATTGCCACTACCATCCTCTAACTCGGCGTACTGTACTGTAATCTCCTTGTCCTTGAACACCTTTTCGTTCATCTCCTCAATCAGTTTATCGCTATAGGCAAAATCCTTGTAGGAAAGAATCACCACTCCCTTGAACGCCCCTAATGCGTCTCTCTTCATTCTGGGAGGGACGGCGAACGGACCGAATTGCTCGAAAAACTGTGTAATTTCATACTCGGTGATATTCCGGTCCACATTCCGCACAATCACCTTTGCCCCGATTTCGTACAAGGAAATGTGGTTCCCCGAGACCACCGACCGCACCCCCGCCTCTCGCTGACGGAGATCCGTGGAGGCGTGAGATACTTTTATCGGCTTTCCAAATAAACTAAATTGGTTTCGAGAGAGACATTCGAAGCAGTATTTGGCGTCCTCGCTACACTTGAAGTCCACGTAGCAAAACGGATGGTGCTGCACGGTTCCAGTAGCGGTCGTCGTGTAGGGCCAGCTAATATTGTGAATCGGACCAAACTGCAAACAGAGTTCGTAAACGAGCAATTCATTACACTGTTCGGAAAGGTCCGAGAAGCAAACACGCTTTAGATCCTCTCGTTTGTAGCTGGCCATATCGTAACAAAAAACTAATAATGAGGAAGGCCAAAAACTGTACAGCCTACATGGTTTACAGTAATAAAAGTAGGAAGGGAGAGAAAATATTTTCAATTGACAGGTTCATATAAAAACAAAAAAAAATTAGGAAGAAGTGGGAAAGGAACAATAGATAAGGAAACCTTTTTTTTTATTTTTTATTTTTACTCTTCAAACACACACAC
>AUXL01000143.1:0-17425 GCA_000482185.1 Angomonas desouzai | reverse complement strand
AAAATACATCCATACAAACTAAACGGGGGTAAAAACAAAAAAAGAAAAGAAGTGGAGATCCCACCTTTTTGCCTTCCGATTACAGAAGATCCTTGATGTCATCGCCGCTCTTTCGTTGCACCTTGTTAATGTCTAACTTGGCCTCGCACATGGGGCACTTGGTCTCCTCCCGCAGACGGTAAGTGAGGGCCGAGTAGAGGGCGGGGAACTCGCAGCACGGGGTGACGGTGAAATCGTTCTTGACTAGATGCTTTCCGGTGACAATACAGAAGGGGAGCGCGTTCTTGCAGGCGCCGCAGTCGAGCTCCGTGTCGGCCACTGGTTGGTCGCAGATGGGGCAGGGAGACAAGTTCTCCAGTGGATCCCTCACGTCTTCCTTTCCGCGCTTACGGACCACACCCTCAATCTTTTTTCTATTCTTTTCGCTCAACTCGGTGCGGTACTTTTCGTTCTGAATCAGCACACAGGCAAACTCAAAGGCAGAGCGCTTAAAGTCGTACTTGAGGCACTGTAACACGGTGGTGGTCAAGATAGTGGAAATGTGCTTGGGGAACTTTTGAATGTTGTGCGCCGCCCGTAACAGCATGCGGCAGGCGGTGCTACCGTCCTTTTGAATCTTGATCAAGTCCTTCACGATAATATACGAATGAAGTAACATTAACGTACGTCGGAGATCATTCGGGACGCGTAGCTTTTTCTCGCGAAGAATGCGGCAGGCATCGACTAAAGTTTTGTGAGCGCTCAGGTAGTTTCCAATCTCCTGCTCCTTGCTGGCGATAATAACGGACGTTTTGGCGGCCTTCTCAAAGCTGCCAAGGGCCATATATAGCTTAAAGATGTAGGACGGCTCCTTGGGCTCTCCGTCGGTTTCACCCATCAGGTAGTCAATCAGCTTGGACGTGAGGGCGTCGCTTCGGGCTAGGCCCACCACCTCCACCGCCTTCTCAATGTCCTCTGGCTGACCCGCCTCTAGGTAGCGGTCGAGGGCGGTGGGGAAGTCTCCACCAATGTGGTAGTACAGACCGGCTTGACCGGGTTTCCCTTGTTCCTCGTAGTACTTGGCTATTTCCAAAAAGTCCTTCTTCATCGCTAGAGGGGCCACACCGTCGTTCAGTGGGGTTTGACTAAGCAGTGCGCTTTCATAGTTAAACACACAGTCATACTGTTTGGCCAGCTCAAAGGCGTCCTTGGTGGACTTGGACACCACTAAGAACTCCACCGCCGTGCCGTATTCGCCCTTCTGCTTGCACGTCTTGGCCACCAGCGCGGCGGCATTGGCGGAGCGGGTCTGACGACAATAACGTAAGCACCGTGTAAGTCGTTCAGCTTGTCCACCTTCAGCCGCACCACGTTATCCCAATCCTCGGCCTGCGTAAAGGCATCTTCGGCCTCCTTGAAGGAACCCTCCTTCTCTTTCGCGAGGGCGTACTTGACAATGATATTACGGGACTCGATTTGGGGGATCAGACGGCTCGCGGCCTTGAGATTGTGGCTCTTCTCAATATGAAGGGCAGCGGCCTTCTCGACGTTACCGGCCTTTTCATACAGCTGAGCGGCTTCCTCAAAGTGGTTAGCGGCCTCACACAGAGCGGCACACTCGGCCACGTAATCGCTATTCTCGGACTTCATGGCAATCTCTACGCCTCCGTTAATATCCCCGGTTCTAATGCTATTCCGGCCAATACCCTCTTGACACTCCATATTGTGCTGACGGACCTCTTGCTGCAGGGCCGAGAGTTCTGTGCTCGCGTGGCCGAGGGGGAGGGTCCGCTTCCCGTTCTTGTACATTTCCAGCGCCTTGGTGTAGTCGCCTCGGTACTCCAAGTGCTGCGCATACTGCTTGGAGAGGACGGGAAGCTGATCCGGGGCGAGGTCCTTGGCGAGCTGCAGGGCGGGTTCAAACTGCATAAAGTCACGACGCATCTCTAACGCACAGAGGGGCTGAGAGGAACGAAGAAAGAAGTTCTGCGCCTCCTTGTAGTACCCCATAATCATGGAGACATGGCCGATCAGGAGGTTCTTCTCGTGAATATGACGGATCTTCTCTAGAAAGAGGACCAAACTGGGCTGGGCGAGCTGACGGTACACACGGATCGCGAGGTCAATGTCCAGCATGTGGAGCGCCTTGATGGCGAGGTCCTCCGCCTCCTGTGGGGCAGAAATGTTCTGGGAGGCCGCCCGCAGCTGATTGAGGGAAAAGTTGTTATAGAAGGCGACAGAGTCCGGCATCTTGGACTGGATATTGCGGTGGGAGAGAAGAGGGACGTTTTCAAGGGAGCCCGTCGGGGATTGGCAAAAGACGGTACCCAGAAGGCAGGACACGGGAATGTGATCGGGGGGCAGAGGGGGTGGTGAGATTGTCATTGGAGTCATTGAGTAGAATCGACTCACACGTGGAGCCCAGACGGCTATACGGGACGCAGACAAAGGTGACAAAATTCTTTTTGTTGTAGGTCACAAAAATGGTTGGATCTCCCTGATCCCAAAGGACATCAAAGTGATCCTTCTCATACCCCTCCGTCACACTTCCCACATCGGAAATGGGATTGTACAGATAGAGCGCGTTGTCGGTGTCAATGTACACTAAACGAGTGCAAGTGGGATTGGGAAAGGCCTTCTTGATGCCCTGTCGAGGGTTTTGAGCTACTATTTGCATATTATGAAGGGCTACTACACCCACTTCATTCTGGGTCGCGTAGATGAGAAGCGGTTCTGACATGCCGATCGCCACCATGGAGCCGGCGGAGCGGCCTTGCGGTAAGGTGAGATTGCCACCGGATCCGCCTTCCCGAATCTCATGGAGCTCCACACGACCGCCGAACATGACGGCAGTAAAGCGAGAAGAGAGCTTAACGTCCTCCACCACACCCGAATAGTCCACCTTGCGGATGAAACGGGAAAAGATTGCTGTGGTGTCTCTCCGTTCGCGAGCATCTGGGCCTCCACGTTGTGTGGCATGGTGTTGGGGATAAAGTATTCATAATAGTACACCGACTTGCCCACAATCACCGCCAACGCCCCCATACCGGCGGCCAACTTTTCTGGTTCGACGTCAATCTTGATGTTGCAGAGCACTCTACCCTCACGGACATTCTTCACACCTACTAATTCGTCCGAAATGAGATAGAACAAGAGACTGCCACACACGGCGGTAACCGTTTGAACACTCATGGAGTACACCTCTACCTTGCCGCTATCACAACCGATCGCGAGCTTTTGACCATCGGGGCTCCACTCTAACAGGGAGGCGCTAGGATCCTCGAGGGGAATCGTGTTTTCCTTGGACTCCTGGAGGGTGTTATCAATCTTGTTAAACATTTTAACCTCCTTGTCAGCTTTCACAGCGCCAAGGCCACTTCCCTTACCAAACGCTATCACGGTAACAGCAGAAGAGCTGACCTTCTCGCAGGCGGGCATGGAAAATTCATTCCCCACCAGTAGGGCCAGGCCCATCTTGCCGCTAGAAAAACCAATCATAAAGCCCACCTCAGAGGCACGCACAATACTGACGATACTCCCAAAAGACGTTTCAAACTGCGAGCTAAACACCTCCTTGGTTTTTAGATTCACCACTTGCAGTCCGTTGCCGAGGTTCACAATGGCCAGACGGATACTGTTGGCGTGGGCGGAGGCTTTATTATCGAGAAGACAGAGTGAAATCGGGATGCCGTTGAGCGGCTCCGTGTGTCCTACCTTACCCTCACAGCTGACATACACCAACTGACGGTCCTTGCTCACGGCGACCAGTGTGGGCGAGATGCCCTTGGTCCAGGCAAAGTCCACAATAGCGTCCTGCAGGGCCGTCGTCACCGGAATCTTTCGCTGCGTCGTGCGGTCCCAAATGACAATGTTACCCTTTGTATTGCCCGCGGCCAGAAACATACCGTCAGGAGCCCACTTGAGGTGTGTAATCTCCTCCATACTGGTGTCAAAGAACTCCACCTGCTTGGTGCGGTAGTTGTAGAGCCCGACAGAGGGGGACTTGGAGGTGGTGATGGCCAGGGTATCAGTAACCTTGTCCCATGACATTTGCACGACATTAGACAGAGAGAACTGATAGTCTACCTTTCCCTGTTTGGTGAAGACGGTGACCTTCCCTTGTTGCCGGCCACCGCTAACAGGTTCCCAGAGGGGTGCCAGGCTAAGGAGCATCTGCCTTTGCCCATGTCAGCGGCGCTGGCCTCAAAGACTTTGGTGACACCCATTTGAAAACTTCTCTTTTTTGTTCTCTTTTTTTCTTTTACAAAAAGGAGTTTCTAAAAAAAAAATAACTATTACTGGGAAAAGGATAAGAAGAGGGCAATGGTGAAAATAAGAACAACTAGAAAGTATTGTAGGGACATTTAATGGCGAAGGTTATCATCAAAACTAAATAATAGAAAAAACTGATATTATCTGAGTTAATTTATAGCGTACAAGCGAAGAGAGAAATGGTGTAGAGAGGTTCCCCAGAAGACTCACGCAATAGATAGAGTGTCATCTTCCTTTCCCGCCCTCCGCTACGTTTTTTTTTTTTTTTTAATTAGACGTTATAATAATAATTGGTGAAATATGAATGGTTTGGGTGAATTGTAGTAGTAGTAGTAGTGGTACTCTGTGAACAGCATTATACAGTGAAAAATGGATCAAGAGGTCGAAATCAAAGGCCAAAAAAACAAACAACATCGATCTTCTTTTGCCCTCTCAGTGGTGGGCGCTGGCACCCTCGGGTTCGATATAAGTGTGCCACAGAGAATTGACTTGTTCATAGACGGCGATGAGGACCGCGTTACCGGGAAAGGCGCGAAGAGCGGTGACGGAGTAGCCCCTAAAAAGGCCTCGCATCCCCTCCGTCTTGTACAGCCGGGCGAAGGCCTGCCTAAAGTTGAGTTTCAAGTAATCCGCTTTCATCGTTTGTTGTTTGGTCTTGACAGCGTCGATGGGGTAGGTGGAGGTCCAGAACGCCACCCCCGCGCAGCCCCCGCCGAGGAGGTGGGCAAGAGGGGTCACCTCGTGAAACGACTGCCCCTCTCCTACAAACTGTCGGGTCACCGACTGAAACGCTAAAAAGTAGAACCCGCAGCCAATGGCCTCACGAAGCGTCATGGCTACATGGCCCCGAAAGAGACCCTTGATGCCTCTCTTCCTATAAGTGCTCTTGAAGCAATGCATCGAGTTTTTAAAGACTCTGTCTTCTAATGGAAGGGTGTTCTGAATTTGCATTTTGCACTTGATGAGCTCCGCGGGGGTGAGCACAAAGGCCACCACAATACCGGCAAAAGCCCCCGCCATCGCCACCGCTAAATAGGGCTCGGTGTCGGGAGGGGCGGTTATACCGTAGTAGACGCTCTGAAACAGATCGCTCGCCCACCGGTACACGGCAAACAGCACGGCGTCCTCCACGGCGGCACCCAGCACAGGAGCTGGTAGACCTCTAAAGAAACCATTAATGATGCCCTCCTCCTTGGCAATCGTGACGACGCACTTGACTAAAGACGTTTTGCCCCCGCCATCCTGGAGGCGCACTTTGATGGTGTCCATGGGGTATTCAATCACGGCCCCCGCCGCACCGCCCAACGAGCCGGCAATGACCTCTCGGAGATCATCCATACTGTCTGCTAAAGGAAAGGGAAAAAGAGGGTGAAGAGGGAATAGTAAGGAACGAAGAGGAAGAGGACGAGGCCGCATCAAACAGCAGAGTCCAATAAAAATAGCAATAGTAAAATAAAATTACTGAAACAGAAATATTTATAGAATTACACGACAGTTTGACCAGCGGTGTTCCTCGCATAGAGATTCTTGTTCATATCGGTGTACATTTGGTTAAACGTTTGCCCACTGTCCGTTTTCAGCACACGATCATGGGTCATCGGAGGCGCCGTCCGCATCCGGTGTTGCAGCTTCTTGGTGTCTCGTTTGAAGCCCGCCGTGAAGAGGGATTCCGCCACAGAAACAGGAGGGGCAAAGGTGAAGGTGACCGCTTCATCGTCTGAAAAGGCATCCTCGTCAGAGGTCGCGTTATCCTCACTGTCCACGTCACTCTCACAAAACAGGAAACCGGGGTAGTCCGTGTACATACTAATACGAGGGTCTGCGGGCCGGGGCGGGGGGTTGTACGGCGGTAGCGTTCCCTCGCAGAATCGAGAGCACATGTCAATAATGTCCCCCATTTCAATCCACGCGATCGGCAGACGGTGAATATTAGTGCCTAGTACCTGAAATAAGTTGGCGATCGCCCCATCCCCCGCCGTCACCACTGCGTCACTCATCTCCTCCACTCCCTTCACGGACAGCCAACGCTCCCGAATCAATCGTAGCGCCTTCAAGACAGGGGCAAAAGACTTGGTAGAGGAGAGGCGATAGCGTTTGATCTGACTAGACTCCTCCAGCGCCTCCGCTAAGCAGTCCAGGTCAAAGTCGCCACAGGCCTCTCTATTTTCTATTTTTTGAATAATCACCTTTGAAATGTAAGCGAGATAGGTAATGGGACTGCGATGGTAGTGTCCCTGGAGTCCCAGACCCATCTGCGAGGCCACACACTCCCGGCAGTGGTGGTGTCTGGCCAAATTACGGCCCTTCACAATCTTGGAGCAGGAGGGACAGGGCATACTCACCCAGGTCGTGTCCTCCGTGGTGCGTTTATTGTCCACAAGGCGCACAATCCAAACATCATTCTCCAAGGACAGCTTAAAGGTGGGGGAGTGGATCTGAATAAACTCTCGCACATCGCCAAACTCCGCGACGGCCTCACGGTTGGCCATGGTGCGGATACGGCCGTCAATCACATTTAATTCTAACGCCCCACCGCACTCCAATAGTGCCCGTTTGATAAAACGCACTCCCAAGGGGTAATTGCCTCTCTTGACACCATATTCATCTCGAGGGAGTTCCGCGGGCATTATAATATCCGAAAAGTCATCTCGTTTCTTGGTATCCTTGTCGTCATCGCCCTCCTTGCGGATCGTCTTGAGGAGCTGCTCCTCTTGGCGTCGGTCCTGTTCCTCCCTGTTCTTCTCCATGATCTCCCTAAAGCGCTTTCTTCTCGTGTCTTCGTACTGTTGAAGATGCTCGACGGGCACCGCCTTCATGTAACCTTTTGGGGCGTCGGCATCCGCGGTCAGATGCGGAACGGCAATCTCAGTCGGCATCGCGGGGGCGTAGCTGCTGGCCGTCGCCATGGCTACCTGACTGTCCACCGTCTTGACCTGTAGTCGGTGCTTCTGGTACTCAGTTCGTTGAACATTGATGCCTTTGGTGGAAAAGGAACCGGCAGAGCGCAACATCTTGCTTTGAAGGGCGACGGCGCGGTTGTCGGCACCGGCACTGGGGGCCGAGGCCGGTGCGCCTCTCCAGGTGTGTGTTCCTTTCGCCTCACTATTAATTTTGGTGAGCACCAGGGATACCAGTGGCTTTCCGTAGAGCACCGTAAAGGAGAGGTTTAAAAGACTGACAAAATCGGCCCAGACATTTGAATTGACAGAAGGATGAAAGCGGGTGAGGAGGGAGACCAGTCGAGACCGTAGTTCCTCAATAAACAGTTGGTGCTGCTTGGATAAGCGATCCACAAAGAGCCACAACTTGAACCGCTGTCCGGGACTGCCCACGTTGAGGGCGTTTTCTACTGTATCAATAATCTCCTTGACACTCTCCAAGTGCACTTCACATTCCGCAGCCAAGGCGGAGAGCTGCTCTGGGGTGCTGTCCTCCGAGACACTCATAATACCATCGCATGTAGAGGCGAGTGTCATCTTTAACTATTATTATTATTATTTAGAAAAAAAGGTTTCTTGATAGAAAGGGGGATAGGGAAAGAGAGGAAAGGAAAGTAATATATATGTTCGAGCTATATCATTCACTCAATGTGTTCATAAAGAAATAAATAAATAGCAAGAAAAACATTTCAATCGTATATACACAATCGATGCAGCCTAAATAAACTTTACTCGGGTTTATCCGCTTTATCCTTTTCCGGAGACGCCACCGGGGGTGGGTTCTCTACAGGTGCCTCCTTCTTGGTCTCCGACACCACAGCAGGCGGTGGGGGAGTAGTCCTGACATGCGGCTCGCTCTCCTGTTGCTGACCATCGCTAGTAATATTGATATCATTGGCCAAAGACTCGGTCGTGATTTCGGGAACAAACGTCGCCGCCTGCGCCTCATTGTACTCCATGAGCGATTTCCACTTGACAAAGTTGAGATAGAAACTTTTCGCAAAGCGCACCTGCGAGGACGACGGCATCACCTGACCACGACGGACCTTGATCAGCCGTGAGGCCTCCTCGTAGGTAAGACCCGCGTAGGAGGTGAGGTAACACATGACCACCATCCAACTACGCCCCTTCCCCGCCTTGCAGTGCACATAGACCGTCTGCTTTCGCTCATTAATGACGATATTCATCTTATCCACCGCCCGTGCGACCAGATGAAAGGGAATGTTGGCGGTGGTGTCCACCATGGGTAAATGAGCGTACTCGATATTAGGATTGACAAACTTGCGCCACGCGGCTTCATCGGCAAACTGAATCATCTCCATCCCATACCCTTTGATCTCATCCATCTCCAAGCACGCACACACCATTCCAATCTCTCGCCCTCTCCTTCGCTTGCTCCATAATCAGAGTAAGGTGGTTGCCACTCGAGCCGACCTGCGTAACGACAGGAAGAGCGCCTAGCATGAGATAGTCATAGATAAAGTTCCAGTGAAGGAAGCTGGGGGTGACGCCGGTCTTTTGGCCGAGGTAGCCAGGCACGGCGGTGGCTACTAATGTGCCCCAGAAATAGGCCGCTTTTCCGGCACGCTTAATCGAGTCCGTGTAGCTGCCGGTATCGGAGCCCTCTTCACTCAACTTTTTATTCCGCATCGCGGCGCCCTCCAAGAGACGTCTTTCTCCTTCCAAGATGAAACAGTTATTACGGTGTTTGAGTTCAGCGTACTCCATTTCCTCTTCGGGGGTTAACTTCTTTGTTTCCTCAAACTTGGCGTGAAGTTCGTTATAGCGACGTTCCTCCTCTCTGGAGAAGGGCTTCTCCGCCAGCGCATTGGGGTCCATTTTCTGACTACAAAGAAAGTTTAAGGGGGGAGAGAATAGAAATAGACGCGCCGAAAGGGGCAGCAATTTAAAACAAATGTAAATACTATACTGATTTAGTAGGAGGCACACCGAATCTCTTCTTTTTTTGATTTCGTTTCACTTAGTGTTTAGCAGCGCGACCCCGTACAATGCCATCCCAACGGCCGCCGGGTTTAATCGGTAAACCATTGTCACCTCGCTCAAAGTTCACTTTACTCTCATCAAAGGGACGGTACTGGGCGAGTAATTTTTGATCGACCCGTTTGTGAGAGGTAAAGTAAGTCAGTGGACAGGCGTAGACCTGAAGGAGGTCCTCTGACAGCACCGAGCGCCATTTTAACGGAATGTCCCTGTCTTCTGGTAACGTACTACTCATAAACACAGATGGCTTGCCCTTCGGTTCCTCCTTGGCATTTACTTGATCCACGTGAGCGGGGTTCAGTTCCCCTCCCTCCACTAGAGAGGGTGTGGTGGTAGTCTCCCTCTCTACTTCACCCTTCTCTGAGGGCACGGAAGAGGAAGAAGACGACACCAGTCCCATATCTAAAAGGGTATCCTTATCCAATCCCTCCGCGGCGTAGTTGGTGAGGTGGGCGGTGTCGTACTCATCCTCGTCGTCGTCACTATCCATTCTAGCTCTCTTCATTGTTTGAAGGGGAAAATTATATTTTCTATCTGCTTTATCAGAGAACAAGGAAAGAAATATTATTGACGACAAACAAAGGGTTTAGAGACAACACAGTACACAAGAAAAATGAGAGAAAATAATAGTAAATAAAAGACAATATTAACTTTTTTTCACGTAAACTGTACAGATTCTATTTCGGTAAAATATATAGCAATGGTACACTATTTTTTTTTTTTTTCACTTTTAATGACCATAGCGCAACTTGTAGTTGGGTTCTTCATTCATAAACTCATCAAAAGATTTTTTACGATCGTGGGCATGACTCTTGGAGGGGTACGACCGTCGGGAGTGGAAACTCTCGCCTTCCATCGAGGCACCGACACCACCACCGCCGCGCGGGGAGAGGCGCGGCTTGCGGCTACCTAATACGCTAGCACTTTGATTGGGACTAACGTGGCGGTCGTAGCTCGCCGTCACATTGGGAGAGGAGCCCTGAGACACATTTCTTAGTTTGGTTTCGTACTGGTCTTTCAGTTTCTTTATCATAGCCTCCGCCACCTCTCCGCTGTTTTGAACTTCCTTTTCCAGCTCTTGCTTGTCTCTTCGCTCCAACCGGAGTGTCTCCTTCAACAGCTCCACCTCTCTTTCCTGCTGTAAACGGTGTTTCTTTAGTTCCCTCATTTGCTCCTTCATGTGCTGCAGTTCCTCCTCTAGTCTCCCATTCCTTTCGCTGGGGACTGGGGGTGAAGGGGTGGCGGCGGGAGTGGCCCTTTCCTTGTGTAGGGTATTAATCTCTGCCTGTTGTGCCACGATGATCTCCTCCTTGTCCTTCAAGAGAGTCGCCAGCTCTAACAGACGATCCCGATAGGATTTTCCTTTTGAACGTGTTTTTCAATCTCCTTTTGGTGGTACTCAATCATCTCTAGCAATGCCGAGTACGGGAAGAGTATATCTCGGAGTGGTCTGGCGCCTCCTCACTCCTCTCCGCCAGCGCCGACTGCAGTTGATGCTGCAGCTCATCTCGCACCTTCAAGAGACTGTCCACCTGCTGCCTCAACATGAGATTCTCCTCCATCGCACACTCTTCCGTGGTGCGCTGCTGCACCAACTCGTGCTGCGTCGACTCTAACTGCTCCACATACTGTCGCATCTCCGAGCGCAGTTGACCCAACGCGTGGTGCATCATTTCTCGATAGGCCTGAAATTCCTTCTGGTTGGCCAATTCCGTTTCTTGGGCTAATTTGGCTAGGGACTCACTCTTCTCCCTTTCGATGGACGGCTTCACGGAAGGGACCTCTAGCAGGAGGTCTTGTTTAATATTTCTCACAGGGGAGACAAAAGAATCATCCTGTGTTGGTCGAGGATGAACGTGTCGTGGTGAACTCTTGTTGCCTCTAAAGGGGGAAAGCATTTGGCGCTCCGAATTGGCTTCCACTTGGTGGGAAGAAAAGGGATTCTCTTGCGTCGCACTACGCTCCTGATGAGACGCATTGCTGTTCGCTCTAGAGCTAAACACACGGACCGCCAACTGCGCCACGCAAAAGGCTTCCTTGAAGGACTCTCTTTCATAAGGATCTACCACACTCACCGGAGAGAAGCAACTCACCCAGAGACCCCCTTGGTACCCCAGCAGCGCCGGTTTCAAGAGAAAGGTAAGTTTTGTACCCGTGAAGGAGAGGGATGGCGAGCGGCACTCAATAAGGGTGGCAGCGGACGAAAGACAGTGACGAGTGGACTTCATCCCCCTGGCCACTTCTTCTACTGCCAAGGAAACAAATTGTACGGTGGTGTTGGCCTTCGCATCGGCGTCCTTGTACACAATAATAAGACTAATAACTTGGTGCTTGGTGTCGAGAATCAGAGCATCCAACGCGTTCAGCACTTGCACGCCTTGGGCTTCCCTACAGTCCACATAGTGGGCGTCCTCAATGGAGGTGAAACGGTCCTTTGTGTCCTCCATCACCACCGGCTCCCCTTCTCCCTCTTCATAGTCTGGGAGTGTGTCTAGGCAGTCTACCAGTCGATTGTTGTTCTCTAACGATACC
This sequence comes from Angomonas desouzai, assembly GCA_000482185.1. NCBI lineage: Eukaryota > Euglenozoa > Kinetoplastea > Trypanosomatida > Trypanosomatidae > Angomonas > Angomonas desouzai. The sequence continues at coordinate 5,702 of AUXL01000143.1, read as the reverse complement.
ACAGCGAGGTACACGGTGTCCACCACATCTAATTGCAAGAGGTATTCAATAGACTTTGTCACCACGCCCTCTCGACCGGCGAGTGTCAGTCTCCGTGTCCGCTGGGTGCCATCCACTACAATGGAGGACTGTAGTAGACCTCCGGTGGTGACACGATTCAGCAGAGGGATAATATTGTCAGTAAACAACTCATGATTACTCGGCCAGGAATAGTCATAGTTCACCACTTTACGGGCACGGTTGTCGGTCACATCCACAATCGTGATATTTTGATTACCGGGGAAGAGAGAATAATACCGCTCGACCGCCTTTCCATCGCTGGCTAAATCGTCTACCGAAAACAGACGGACACCGAGTTGCATCACTCTGGAATCTATTGGGTATCTAAAGTGCTTTGATAGGGGGGTGTAGAGGGGAGAAGTTCATTAATATTCGACACTTCGATCAAAAGGGGAAGAGTGGTTTCATTTATTTACGATAATTTGATAAATATTCATTGTTTTTTTTTGTTTTTTGTTATTTATACATGATACATTTACGTCTATTGGTTCTAACCGGTTTTCCACAGGAGCACGGAGACCTGGCCCACATAAAAGTAAATCATATACTTTGCCTCATGCTCCACATCCGCCCCGAAATTGCGTCCTACAATGCACTGCCAAGTAGGAGAGTGGTTCTTGTCGAATTCACGTTTGATCATCGAGGCAATATCGGTCTCCATCTGGTGCTCTTTAATAGCCTTGGTGGCGATTTCTACCGCGGCGTTCTGCATTTCAGGACTCATGTCGGCCACCTTCACGTTGGGTTTGCGTTCCGACATGGCGGACACTCGTTTGGGAAAAAAATACACTACTTTTTTTTTGTATATTAGAGCAGAAAGGGGGGAAAGAGAGTAGCAGGATAACAGATGGATCCATTTACACAAAGAATACGAACCGAAAATAGTAAATGATGGAAGAAATATAAAAAAAAGAATTACAAAAAAAAACAAGTGATAGTTTAATAATAACTCTCTAGGATTGATGGTCTCCTTCGGGTAGCGGTTGATCGTCAGTATTCGTGTTTTCTGTTGGAGGGGGCACTTCTTCTGTTGCCTCTGTGGACGGAATAGGATCAGTAGGGATATTATCTTCCTCTTCCAACTTTTGTGCATTCGGGTCCGCACTCTGATCCGCGGAAGGAGAGGCGTGGTCCTCCGGATGCTCTTCGGTTTCGGGGTTTGCATCCGCCACCTCCTCTGGACTCGTTTCTTCTATACCACCCTGCTCTGGGTCCGTAGGGGTCTCTTGAGGGGTTGAAGGTTGCTGCACCACCGGCACTTCTGTTTCGGGAAGGGGGACGTTATTATCAGGAGTCTCCGTGTTCGCTTCTCCTTCTTCTACGTCTTCGACATTCTGTGTGACAGGTTCGACTGTCCCCTCTTGTTCCGCCTTTTCTACCTCAGCTTCCTCTTCCTCCTCCACTCTCTGAAAAGGAGGCTCCGCTGTCTGCTCCGGCAACGGGTTCGGCGGGACGTCTTCCTCTATTGTCGAAGATCTAGGTACTTCAGCTGGTAACTCTGCCGGTGGGGCATTCTCGACAGGGACGGGGGCATCCGTCTGCTCCGAAGGGGTCGTTTCTACCGGTGGCGCGTCGTTGGGAGCGGGATTAGACTCCGGTTGTGCTTCCACCGCACCAGCATTTCGGCAGCTTGCGTTGGAGGGGTAGTAGGGATAGTTTCCACCACCGGCGTATTCACTGCAGAAGAAATCGCATTCAGTTGTGACTGTAAATTTTCCTTCTCCGCCATCACCTTCTTGACCATTGTGAGCAATTGGGAGCTGCTTTGGGTAAGCTGATTTATCCGTGCGGTCAGCTCGCCCTCTCGGGTGGCGTGCTGTGCCTTCAGCTGCTCCACCTCCGCCTCTAGTCTCTGCTTCTCCTTGGCAAACAGTACATTGGGAGGTAGTTCCGCCTCCTCTACCGCCATCTCCGACAGATGCAGGGAGTTGCGCAGTGCACTATTGGTAAGCGAACCTTGAAGAAGCTTCGCCTTGGCAAACATTTCCTGCAGAATGGTGGTGATACCAGGGATGCCGGTTTTGAGAAGGCGCACCTCTAGTTCCTCATCCTTTTCAAAGGAGCCCTCCATGTTGCTCGTTTCCACCGATCGCAGGCGCTCTTCCAGAGACTGAATCTTCCCCTGGAACTCGGTGAGGACGGACTGGAACTGTCCAGAGGCTTCCGTGAGATCAATGTGATAGTCCGGCTCGGCGATGGCTTGGAGGGCGGTTTGGTATCTCGCAATCTCCCTTTGGGCGTCATTCTCCCGTTGGTGACTTTCCTGCAGAAATTTCTCCAGCGTAGTCACCTTATCCTTGTGCACCGCCGTGAGTCGGTTCGTCTCCTTCAACTCTGTTTCCAGAGACTGGCACTTTTCGTGCAACTGGTTCAGCTCCGTCTTACTTTGCTCCCACGTCGTCTCTAGTGCCTTGTTTTGGGCCTGTAGCGCCGTGATCTGCGCCGTCGCCTCCTCAATATTGACCGTATCCTCAAACGACACCGAGTGCATCAGGGTGTCCTCTAATATCGTGAGATTGTGTCGATTGATAATAGCAAGACACTTTTCTAATTGTTGCTGTAGCTCCTGCTTCTGGCGGGTGAGGGTATCACTCCGGTCAACAAGGTAGTTCATATAGTGTTCATCGCTAATAGAGCTATCCATCAGCGCACTCCGTTGGTTCTCTACCACGGCAAAACGATCATTGGTAAACTGAAGCGTCTCGTGGAGTGCTTGATGCATCAGATCTTTATTCTTCTCCTGCTGTATCCGTTGAAGCACTTGGTCCTTCTTGTCGTGCAGCGCACTCACCACATCCTGCGACGGGATCAGCTGCTTGAAGGTCTCCCCCAGCTCACTAATTTTGCGGGCATACTCATCAAAAAAGGTACTGTCCCGTTGGGCGGAGAAGTGACGGGCCACGTCCATTTCCTTGAAGAAGGCGCGGACCTCTTCGCTCTTTCTCTGCTGTAATTCACTCTGTTTCTCCAAGCGTCGAAGCACCGCTTCTTTTTCTTCTCTCCACTCCTTTTCGCGACGTTTGATCTCGTCCTTTGCCTCTGACAGGGATTCGACTAACTCTCTGCAATTGTCGTCGGCGATAAGACCATATTCTATGGAAGAAGCGTGATCCTCGGCGTACTTCTCCGCGACCTGAACGAGCACGGAGCGATTTGTTTCGGAGTGAATAAAATCCCGTTGAAGACTTTCTATGTTATCCTCGTACATTTTACGAAGGTGAAATATAGTGTTGGCAATCTCATCCGTTTCGGCATCGATTTTCTGTTGTTGAATGACCTCTGCTTGATAGCGGACCTTTTCCTGTGCCGCTGCGAGTTCGTCTTTGGTAGTCTGAAGTGTGACCGCCAAACGCACCGCGTCGTCCATTAGCTGATCGTTGCTCCAGACAAGCCGATTCAGACGTTCATTCACATCCGCCTCGTCTCGTGGCAAGTACCGCTCCTTAACCATCTCGGCGATCCGGCGGTCCGACCGCTCTCGTCGCTCCTTTTCTTCTAAATACTTCTGATGCACCTTGGCGGCGCTGTGTTGCACCTCTTCCGCCATCTTTTCCAGCGCCTGGCACCGTTCCTCGATGGAGTGAATGCGCTTCTCCTGATCGATCCACGACTTGACTAAATCCGATATGGAGAGATCCTTGTGCTCCAGGACTTGCAGGGCAAATAGGTGGGGGCCACCTGAAGGAGAGCGTCAGAGGGGGGTGGGGTGGGCTCCTTTGCTGTCGTGACGGCTTCAAAATCCTCGGGGAGGTGGGCGGCAACGATGCCATTCAAGTCTAGCTGATTCTCCAGTAAACGAACGTGTTCCTTTGTCTTGGCCAACTCATTAGCGGTGTGGTGCACCTCTTTGGACCGTTCGGCTAACATTTTGACAATATTCATGAGCACATTGATTTCGGTGGTATAGTTCCGATGTTTCTGCTGCTCAAAGGTGTAGGCGGCTTGCAGGCGGGCGAGCTGCACATCCCTTGAGGCGACTTCCAGGTCCCCTTTGAGAGAGCGCTCAAAGAGAGTGGAAATTTCATCTAATGTGGCACTAAAAAAAGTGTGGAGGTCCTCCACGAGAGTTTGATTAGAGCTCCTCTCATCACGGATTTGCTGTTCTAAGTGAGAAACGACTTTATTGAGCGACCCTAGACGTTCGCACACCGCCGATGCTGCGTCCTTGGCACTCGTCTCCAAATGTTCCATATACGAATCCTGTGCCGAGAGCGTCAACGCATACTGTTTTTTGGTGGTGATTTCATTAAGGCGGAGTTGGACCGCCTCGGATTGCTTATCGACAAACATTTCCTGTGCTCTATGCATGTGATGGCGCCACTCCGAGGAGGACTGATCCGCCGAGCTCCACTTCTCCATCACAGAAGAGAGGATAGTGGTGTCTAATTTGCTTCTCATCTCCTGCAATTGGGAGGCACTAAACCCATGAGAGGGAAGCATGTCATTCTCATCGTCGGAGCCGGGTGGACGGGGTCTTTTTTGTACAAGAGACATGTAAATTAGTCTAAGTAATTTGTTATTTTGCTTTTGTGTCAAAGTAAAGGTAAAGAAAAGGAAGAGGAGAGAGAGCATACAGTAATTATTTATTTATTTTAGAGTGGATAACAAACCTTTCTACAAGCTTCATCAAAAAAAAAAAAAAAAATTAAGTCTGGTGCAAATTTGTAAACCCTCAACGATGATGACCACTCCTCGGCACCCAGCTTTGTATATTCATGGTGGACGGAGGGCCAGACGGGGGAGGGGGAGGACCCACCAAGCGGACGGAGGAGGGTAGTGGGGCTGGGTTGTTGTGAGGGAGGACGGTCAGGGTGTGGATCCCGTAGGACAGCGTCTTGGTCCGTCGTAAATGTTCCGCCAGCTGTGGCGAGCGGACGGTGAGATTCCAACCTCCCAACTCCTCCTGCAGCGTCACATGGGTTTTAAAATCATTAGAGTACTTTTCCGCAATGTATGTCCTCATTTGAGGTTTTTTGCGCTCGTCGAGGGTGTAGGTGTGGACAAAAAAGTGCTCTTCATATGGATTTGGAAACGCACTGGGCGGTGGTTTCACCGGAGGGGGTTGGGAGAAGAATGGTTTCTTTGGTGGCAATTTTGGGGGGTTTTGAAACACACTGCGGGCGTTGTGTGGCATCTTCTGTTGTGGGGGTGGCGCCTGGGGAGTGGTTTGCTGTGACAAAACAGCAGGGGTACGAGGACCATCCGAGGGCTTTGGTTGCCCATTAGGAGCCTCTACTCCCCTCTTTTTTACCATCTCCTGTCGACTGGGGCGCTCGTACTCCTCCGCTCGAACCTTCTTTTCCGCAGAGGGTTTATAGTCTTCCAGATACTCCACATCGTCGGAGGAGGTGTCCACATCCTGGTTCACCAAATCCCGGACGGGACTCTTCTCTTCATTGGGCTCCCTTGGTCGTTTATGATCAGCCTCGTGGAGAGGGACCGCCGATCCCTCCGACTTTGGAGGGGACTCCGTTATTACAGCCTCCACCGGTTTCGAAGGGCTATGTGCGGGTTCCTCTTTTGGCTTCTTTTCCTCCACCTCCGTGTTGACCCCCACCGTAACATACAGCGCGGTGTGGGTTTGGGTGCCATTGTCGCTTACATGGGAGTTCGCAAACGACTGGTAGAGACTTCCAAGAGAC
>AUXL01000142.1:0-17501 GCA_000482185.1 Angomonas desouzai | reverse complement strand
TTTACACTTATCATGTTAAAAGCAATGCTAAATTTCACTTCTTCCTCTCTTTTTTTGTTTTTGTTCTTTAAAAGCAAATCTTTGAAATAAAATTCACAAACAAAAGGATAAAAAAAAGGTAATGTTTCGCAGTCTGAGCAATGCACCGCGAGTGCTAGAAGCCAAGCGGGAGCTTACTGAATCTGTAGATAAACTCATATTCAATAGCAATAACATCAATGTTAATAATAATAATAATGAAAAAACCGTAGCCCCCAAGCTCACTAAGCCGGCTGCTACTACGACTACTAAAAAGAAAGCTACTACTACTAGTAATAACAATAATAGTGGTACCCCTACAGCAAATTTTGAGTCATCTAGAGCATTCAAAAACGTCAAAGAAAACCTCTCCAATTTTCGCTCCTCCATCGTCATCGCGGTAGAGGCCATCCGCCATGAACTTCAACAACAGAGTCACGCCACCTCTTCCTCTCGTCACACTAATAATAATAAAACGGATATTAATAATACTACTACTACCACACGAAGAGGATTCTCTCCACTACCAGAAGGGGGAGAGGAGGCCGACGCAACGTCCATCGGCGCCACCACTCGACCCGCCAGTCGCACGCATAACATTGAAAACGAAGAAGCCCTCATTCGCCAGGAGATGGAACACACGGAGGGAGAAGGAGAGGATAAGTGGTTGCATGGAGGGGGGATGGTGGTCCCGCCGTCGATACGGCCGAGTCAACAAAACAAAGTACTGCCATCACAAGAAGGGAAAACAGCCTCGAAGAGGGCGCCGTCAAAGGGCAATAAAAAGGGAACCGTAATAGCAAAAAAGCCACAAAGCAGAAGTGCGAGCGCTAACACTAAAGGCACTACCAGTAGTAATACACGTGGCTGGAAAGAAAACACTCAAAGGAGGGAAATCCACCACTGCTACTACTAGCTGGTTCTACTACTAAAGATCATAGTAAAGAAGCAGAGAGGACCCAGAGTGCCCCACCCGTCACCGACCGAGGTAGCAGTCCCGCCGCTAATGAAGGGGATTCCTTCATCAAACTATTAGTCACGCTACTCTACGCCGAGGAGTGCGTCCGTCATGCCTCTTCGCTTCTACAGAAAGGACTCTATCGAGAAGCCAAGGCGCTTCTTTTGGAGCCCGCCGAGTCCACCGATCTCCCCTTATTACGAGAGATCTCGCAGTACTTAGTGTTGAAGGACTACCGCAAGATGCCAGTCGCCTCTCCCACGGTGAACACAAATCCCACCACCACTAGTAATACTAATAATACAGCAGCAGAGAATAGTGGCAAACCGCCAAAGAAGAGTATTGCCGTCAAGAATAGAAGTTCTAGCAGTAAATCCAAAAACATCACCAGCGATGACGACGAGGATGGCGAAGAAGAGGGGAGTAAAGTCCCTCTGGTGGACACCGAAGCAGAAGAAAAGATGTGGGAGAAGTTGAGAATGAAAACCGCCGCCATCCCTCACGAACCGATCGAGACGCTTTCGGAGTATCCCGTCGCCCTGTGGGCGCATAGTATTCTTTTAGAGTTGGAAAACTGTCGAGATGTGTGTGTGTTTTACGAGCGGACGCAACAGGATAAATTCTCGGATGTGTTTACACGAATTCTAGTGGAAGAGGAAGGCGGTGAGGACAATGGCAAGAAGAACACCAACAAAAAAGGAAACAACAATAACAATAATAATAAAGATAGCACAGTGGAGCTCGTCGAAAAAATGTTTCAGCGAATCTGTCAGACCATCGCCGCGCCTCGTTTCAAGGCCAGCTCTCTCGTTCAGAAGATTTACGTCCCCGTAGAAATGGCAAAACACCCGTTAGATCAGAGTGCCACCACCCCTGTCCGCACGGAGGAGCGCACCGAAGTGAATCGCATTCCCATCGCCGACTTGGTGTGCATCCGAGAGCCCAACTACGCCTCGGTGGACATCCGCGACCGTAATAAAGGTTATAAAGTGAGTAACGCGGCCTCTTCCGCGGTTTTTGGGGGACTTCTCCATCTCTATGAAATGCTTCAGGTGGTGTTACAGCGTAGGATTCAAGAAGACAAGGGGAACCACGCCGAGGAGGCTGGGAAACGGCTGGACGGGGAGGAGAATGAAGAGGTCGATGATCGCGATGAGTGTAGCAGCGACTCTCGCCGTGTGGCGCTCTGTTCTTTTATCACCTCCATGCTCAATAGTATATTACAAGTCTGTGAGGGCGAGTACGTCCGCTCCTTTCTCTCCCTCGCCTCCACCCCCTTTCTCCCGTGGCGGCTGAAACTGTACCGCAGCATGTGTCAGTGCTATCAACACTTTGGATTCAGCTTTGAGGCCTACCGCGCCAGTGCGATCGCCTATCACAAGACCCGCGAGCTGGTCGAGATTGAGTATATGGATGTGGTCCTCCCACCGGTGGAGCACCAACGCTTGTTAGAGGTATGTCTACAAGACGCGATTGTGATGAAGATACAATACACGTGGGAGGCCAAGGCGGCGGAGGGGATGCAGAACGCGCTAGGCTTCATGGCGACGACAGAGTCGGGGAGGGGGCGGGCACCGTTGGTCTTCCTTCCACCCCTCATAACTTCTCCCAAGTCAAACGTCTCCCCACCGATGGCGCCGATCTTCTTTCTATTGTATTCCACGCGTTGAATAAATATGCTAAATTACCCAAGTACCCTGGCGGTTACACCGAGGAAACTCGCAAATCTAAGCTGTATGAAGACTTTCCTAAAATAGCCGCAGACCTCTGCAGTCGCCTCGCCTCCGCCCCTCGGTGTGCGAGGGTGAGTGGCGTGAGTCCTAGTGGTGCGGAGGGGGCGGTGGAAGGAGCGCCCACGTCGCCCGCCAAGCGCAAGGCCAACAACAATAACGCGAGAAGAGCCTCCGTAGGACTCTCCGCCAGCCCAACCAGTAGCAGTGAGAACGAAAGGGAGTGTCTTCTCCTCCGTCACACCGCCCTCGAGGGACTGGAGATTATATTTAGTGTGATGAGTACGTTCGAGGTGGAGGAGCACCAGACCGAGTTGATCCAGCAGGCTAAGGCCCTCTTTCCTTCCTTCTCCCCCACCCTGTTGGACTACGTGCAGCACTACCACAGTAATCTCGCCCGAGAAAACGTCGTCTTTGAAGAAGATGAAAACCGAGAAGTCTCCCCCACCCCTCGCTCCCTCGGAATTCCAGAGAGTCTATTCTTTCCTCTTCTCAGAACAAATCGAGAAAGAGCGTCAGTAGTATCGCCTCTCGCAGTTCCGGTCGTAGCACCGCACCTGGTAAAGAGAAAGAGGACGCCGTGGAAAATGTCATGGAGAACGAAGAAGTCAAATTCTATTTGCAGTTGCAGTACTTATTCCCGCAACTACATCAGCTGCTCTGTACCACCACGAAGAGTGGATCGGAGGGCGCCTCTGGGGCGTTAGTCTTGAAGGAAGAAAACAGTTTAGAGGGAGAGGTGCTCCGATTGGTATCTATGGCGGAAGTGTTATATAACGGATTCTCCTCCGTGGTCTACATTCGATCTCTCGCGGTACTTCGTTGGTTGTTAATGCGGTGTTATGACGCCTTGTACGGTAATACCCATCCCCCCAGCGAGACGAATGCTAATACCATTTCACCGAGAGTATTTCAGTCCGCTATGGAGGCCCTTTCGCTGCTACAGTGTGTGAAGTATGCTGTCGCGGTGCGAGATGAATACGACGGGGTAATGGAGCGGAATCGATTAGCGATTCATACGAAACCCCGTCTCGCGAATGCCGGCCGCTCTCGTTCGTCCACTATTGGAAGAAAAAGCATCGCCGCGGGGGGTCGAAAGAGTGTCTCTCCCGGTCGTAAAAAGAGCATTTCTCCTCGTCGAAAAGAGAGTAACAAAAAAGGAGCAGCGAGAAAGCAATCTACCAAGAATAGAAAAGGCACCGTTTATGCGGACGAAGAGGACGAGGAAGACGATGATGAAAATAAAGCGCCCGTCGAAGAGCATTTTAGTGTGGAGGATGTCTTATTACTTCTCTCTGTCAAGGAGGAAGAAGAGGACCAGTATCACCACTTCAACCCCCTCGTTCGTCTCCTCGCCATGCATGAACAAAAACGAGAACAGCTCTTTGGTATCCCTGAAGAAGGTGGTAATAATAATAATACTATAGTGAATAATCCGCCGATTCAGACCCCCTCCACCCCTTTTCCATTGGTCTCCCTCTTTCTACCAGCCGCCGAGGCCCTCAGTTCCCTTGCCTCTCTCTGTGGCACTTGTGACACCAAAATCGCCGCCGGTGCTCCTCTCCTCGCCGACACCACCGCCCTCTCCTACGCCGCCGCGGATCTATTTCAAGATATTATGCAACGGGTGAGTAACTTTGTGCTTTCTCAATCTACTATTTGTATTGAAGGAAGGAGATTGGAGCGAAAGACTCGCGCGATGTTGGGCGTCACCAGCTCCTCCTTTACCTGCGGTCGACTGGTGAATACGAAAGTACCGGGGGGCGAGCAGAAACACAGCTTTGCTGATTACATCCCCCTCCCAGGGCTGGAAAATAATGCCTCCACCACCACCTCCCCTCACACGGATAAAGAAGAAGACGGTTTTGCCGGAGAAGACGCGATATTACTCACCGATGACAAACGCACTCTCAACCCTACCCGCAAAATGAAAGCCCTTTCTATCACCGACGAGGAGATGGATGAGCGGGAGGAGTCTACCTATGTTAAGATTTCACTGTATGTGGTGGAGGCGCAGCTGCGGTGTGGGACCACCAACGCCGCCACCCTCGGCACCGTCGCCCTCTCCCTCGCGAACCCCATTGTCCTTTCTATCCATCATCACCATACCGACAGTGAAGACGCATTTAATGCCACCGGGACCAACCGAGGCGCCATGAAGACAGTGGGGATGTCAACGAAACAAAAGGCACAAACCTTCGCCGAGAGAGCCAAATACGACAAGGAAATTCACTTGTTACGTCTGTTGGACCGCTCTCGATTGACGTTGGCATTGGTGAAATCGGCGTTGGAGAAGGTGGAAGAGCGTCAAAAGTTTCTGTTTCACGTTTATGGTGGAGGGGATACGGTCGTGCGCGTGCAGCCCACCGTCCCGCTCTCTTTCTATCGGGGTAAAGTGCGCCTGTGGAAGAATCTCTGTGACTTACGCACCGACCTCACCCGAGTCCTCATCGCCCTCCGCTGGCGGGTCGCCCTTCTCCGCTCCCAGACGCAGGCCTACAAGCAGCGAGAGGAAGACATTCAAACGCTGCTCTACCGTCAGCTACGGACCAGCACATACGGCGTCACCACCGCCAAGGAGGACCGCATCCTTACGACATTACTAGAAGAGGAACCCGATATCCCCAGTAGTGCACGAGAGGAGGAGATACGACTTACGCAGTGGTCGCACAACAATCCCTATTTAGAGGCGATGGTGACACTTTTTCTGGCGACGGTGCAGGAGAAACGAAGTGCGCAAAAGGAGCTGCTCGATCAGGCCATGAAAGGTCTCGCGAACATCCGACAAGACGGAAGCGTTAGTTTGGCGCTGATTACAGAATTAGAAAAGGCAGAAAAAGATCGTCGAAAGGTCAATTTTTCGTTTGGCGCTGGAAAGGAAAAGAAAAAGGGAGAAGCAGAAACGCACTCCCCGGTGACCGCCTCTGTGCCACTGAACTCACTGGAGAGAGAACGAGAAAAGGAACAGAATTACTACTCTCTTATTTTACTATGGAGCTACGCGGCGTCGTCGAGCGGAATGCTCAAGGTCCTCTCTCATGCCACCAAGGCGCGTAATTTGTTATACGGTCACTTCATTCAGTCCAAGGAACAGTTAAAAACAGAGATGAAAAACGAAACGGAAGGGGAGACGAACGAGACCATCCGAAAAGAATTACTAGCTCATCCGCATAAACTGATTCTCCGAAAAGAAGCGCTCTTAAAGAGCTCCGACACCGTGCTGATTATGTTCTGTCGAGCCCTCTTGGATGTGAGTAAAGTAGAATTGGATAAGGTGAAGCAGGAACATAAAGAGGGGTTTGCCTCTCCTCGCAGTGGCGCCAGTCGACAGAGTGGTCCTCTTCCAGAGACCGTTCAGCGCGTCAGTCTCGACTGCGCTTACCGTAGTCTCCTCGCGCTCAAGATTGCTCATTATGTGCAGCAGTATGCGCAGGCCGACAATGGTCAAGAAGAAGAAAAAGGAGACGACGATGGCGACGGGGTGCAGCTGGCCATGTCTTCCAGCTCGAGGGCCTTTTCTCTCATTTTGGAGTCCACCTTTCAGATCTACGAAGCCCTTCACCCCTCTCTTACCGACGCCAATTATAACATTTATGTAGTGGAACCGCTAGTGGCGCTGTGCTACACGCTACTTCGTCTCAAGTCGAGTCACAAGACGACGTGGTCAGACCCCTCTGTGCAGCTCCTCGCGTTTAATATTCTACACTCCTTCCGTCAGGTCTTGCATCTGATGCCACCCTCCTGGACCCTTACCAGTCCCACGAACCCCAATGGCGGAGGGCAGCAAGTCCTTTTGAAGCAGCTCTTTGCACGAACGTTGGTCGCCGCGTGGAACTCCATCCTCGCCAACCCGTCGTCTCGTCAGGTCGCGTATATGAACCACATCGCCCATCAGAACCACTACACCCAGCGAGTGTTCGGGAAGGGAACAGCGGTACGGAATAACAATGTGAATAAAGACATGCCCAACTACCAGGATGAAATGCTGAGGCTAGAAGAAGAGAGCAAGGAGGAGATGCTCTCCCCTCGGGGTGGTGAAGGCGAAGGTGAGGAAGAGGGAGAGGGAAAGGATAGCAAACCCAAATTTCCCGGTGAGGCCCTTGTACCAGAGAAGGAACGTCTATTGATCAGCGAGAGAGCCCCCATTGAAATGCTTGAACTCGTCGAAGAAACGCTCTTTGATGTGGATTTGAATCTGTTTCAGTTGTTACTCCCCAACTACGGCGCCGCCGCGAGCGCGACCACCACCACCGGAAAAGGAAAAGAGAAGAACAGTGGTGCCGCCAATGTGCGACTGGACCCCACTTCCTCTCAGAATTACGTCACGCAGCTCGCCGACTCTGCTCACAACACCAAAACCAAAATGAAGAAGTTCTTGGGCAACGACGACGCCGCCGGACTCCCTAGCATCATGATGGACATCGCGGGGGCGCTGGTGAATGCGATTCATCTCTCCTCTGTAGCGGCCGCCAATCAAGGTGGCAGCTCCAATCCTCTAGGAAAGGCGTCCTCGTCCGCCGCGGTAACAAACCCCACCGAAGCCATGAAACCCGTGGAAGAGCTTCTGATTCGCTATAAGGATGACCCTCTTCTCGCCAAGACCGCCACTCGTGTCGTACAGGTGTGTTTAAAGAGGGGTTTTTATACTTCCGCACGATCGATTTGTCAGCAAACACTCGAACATATTCGGTTACTCTCGCAAACGCTGCACCAGTTCGCCGATGAGGCGCACAAGGACTTGAATACGTGGTTAATCAAGTATAATTTTGTCCTGATGGAAGCGGGAGGCATCGGTGGGAACCATGACCGGGACAGTATTAGTGTCAGCAGTGTGGTGGAAGACCGCAAGGAAGCAAAAAGAAGAAGGACGCGCCGAGTAAGAAGGCCTCCATCGCTTCCAAGAAAATGGGAAAGAAGGATGACGAACTGGAAGAAGCGGCGGTAGACCCCATCGAGAAACAATTTGTAGAACCACAGCGTATATGGACGGGACCAGAGCAACAGATGCTCCGTCAGCTCACTCGCACCATTTCCTACCTCCGACGACAGATCGCGCTTAAATATCAACGCCGACGATTCGTGCAGTACTGTCTGCCATTTCAAGCACAGTTGAGACTCTTTCTGGCGGCATCGACACGGTTAGAGGCGTTAGAAAAGCAAAAGAAGGAAACGGCGCTTCAGGAGAAGCAGATGTGGGCGCTTGCCGCCTCGGGGGAGATACAAACGATGCCGAACACGGTGGTGGCGGGAAGTGCGGAGTCCGACGCGGCCACCCTTCCCCCTACCTCTTCCAAAGGACGAAAGGCGCTTCAGAATCAACAGCAACAAGACGAACAGAATGCCGCCCGTGCCGCCGCCGCCTCCCCTCTTAGCTATCAAGTGCTCGATGCCTGTTTACGCGCGGCCACCCTTTACAACTACTGTCTCTTCCCCTCTCGCGCCGTGCATGCGGTGCAGACCGCCGTCGACGACCTCCGAACCTTTACCGCTGTCCAAGTCCCCGATCCTCTCGTCCTGTACGACCTCCCCTCATTGGACTCGACTCTCTCTCAGCAGCGCGACCTCAACGGTACCGCCACCGACCTCAACGAAAGCACCGGTGGCAGCCGCATCAATATTGATAGCACCACGCCTTATGTCACAGACACCGTACGGGAGGAACTCGGCCACCTCAGCCCACAGTTGTACGCCTTAGCGGTGGAGCTCCTCTGCGCCCTGGGCCACGTCCTGCATGGGTACTGCGATCACCGTCAGGATATTGAATTTCAGCAACCCGCAGCCGTGAAGGTGGGGCACTTCATTGACGCTAGCAAGCCCACCGCCTTCTCTGGCTTTGAACCCTCTCTGTTTGTCTACGCCTCCCCTGCGGGTCAGTATGAGGAGCGCCGACACGCCCTACGGAGCCGGATGGAGCACCGCCGACAGCAACGACGGAATCAGCGACAGCTCACGGAGTGTGAGGAGGATGAAACCGTAACCCGAGACACCGTCGTCATGGCGCACCAGTCCGAGCTGTACAACATGGTACGGGACTACTGTGACTTTATTCCAGAGTTGGAAGACCGACTCACCGATCTGCGAGAGGACATGTTGGTGTGGCACGAGGAGCACGCTATCGCGAACCACTGGGACAGTGAACCGGTGGGCCGAAGGGCGTACGACACCACCAATCGATATGAAGAAGACGGCGGAGAGAGCACGTTACCAGATGTGGTGGGGAATGATGCCACCATGGCCGCTGACCGCCACCAATCCACCAGTGTTACCTTCTACCCCTATCCTCAAGCGAGCCAGAAGCATACTAAAGCGAAGGGCACTGTTAGTTTGGGTTTACAAGAGTATATTCGGTTACAGCAGTACGGAAAGGACATTCCAGAAGCACTGTTGATGGAGTCGTTTTTGTTTTTGGTGCGCTGTCTGCAGTGGACGAAGCCGCTCGAAGTCGGCATGCTCTGCCACACCGCTAATACCCTCACCGAGGGGCGCTACGCCCTGCAATTACTGCCGCTAGGTCTCTGGGCGCATCAGGTCGCCAACACTGATGTCCCCTCTCACACCACTCAGTTGAAGCGCGCTTTACAGACCGCCCTGCGGGACTTTCCTACCGGTGAAAAAGTGCTCTCCTTTGCTCGACACAGTTGGAAGCGACATATACACACCGATGCCTTTAAACGGTCTCGCCGACGCCTCCGATTGGGCGCCCATCGAGAGAACACATTTCTCCGTAATGCCGCCCGTCATCTCAGCTTCAACGGTGAGGAATCCATTAACTCTAACCAGAGCGGGTCGGTGGCGATGCCGGGTATGGTGCGTCAATCCCTGAAGGAAGTGGTGGCCCTCTATCAGGAGGCCGAGGTACAGCTACGAGAGCGGCGGGAGTTGCCGTTGCTAGGACAGTGTTTGTTGGAAATGGGGTATATTTATGCACAGCACAACAATCGTGGAGAGGCGGAGCAGAGTTGGCTACGCGCGTTAGATTCGTTTCTGTTAGTCCCTCAGGTGCTCGCACGGTGGTGTAAGAGAGAGTTCCCGCTCCGATGTGCAGACAGCAGAATGTCACAGCGTGAGCTCTCCCAAGGCGCAGAGGGAGGGGCATTAGACACGAAGGAGGTCCCTTTCTCCAACTTGTTACTTGCCCTAAATACATTAGGCGCGTTGAGTCAGTTCTGCTACGGCGAGCAGCAAACCCGCGCCGTCGATGCGGCGGTATTGGCGGGCCATCTGCTCCAGGAGTACCTCACCTACTCTAAAGCGGTCTCCTACGCCCTCCCGGAAAAAATGTCCGACTTTGCCGATGTCCCTCTCCGAGACCTCTCTGAGGTGCTCTCCCCCGCCTGGCAGCCGGAGCTGCGCGCGCACCTCGAGGACACCGCCGAACAGCTTCTCTTTCTATCTCATATTTTGAAAGAATCTGGAATCGATCTGCACCACGCCATCCTGCTCGCCTCGCTCTCTGAGTATATTGCCTTTCACTATGTGAAGCAGACCCCTGCGGTGGTGGAGGCACGCTTGATGCGGGCGAGGGCGGCCATCGCCGTCGGTAACACCCGTGCTGGTTTGTGTCTTCTTCAACAGGTTTGTGTGGGCGCTGGACTGCCACAGACGTCGCTAGCGAATCTTTCCTTGAGTAACGAGGCCGCCGATGCCGATCGACACACCGTGGTCCCCCTCGCAACAGCGGGATCCTCAGAGGCCCCTATTACCCTCGCCACCACCGCCGCCGGCCGTAAAGCTTCTAAAGGAGAAGAACGGCGAAAGAGTTCTCAAAACGGAATCCCGACCGACGGCACCAAAAAGGAGGGCAAATCGAACGCGCCGTGTGTTTATCAGAACAGTCTACCCCCCACTGATGAAGTCAATATCAACGCCTTCCGTTCCTTCCTGTCTTACTGTCTTCCTAATATGGACTTTGACGAAGTGCAAAAGAAACTCGCCGCCACAGAAGAGGAAAAAGAGAAGGAGAAACCCATCTGGCCTACCGCGTTTCTGCATGACTGTCTCCTCCCGCACTATGGTCACCTCCTCTCCAGTCGCGTCGTGCTCGCTATGGCGGAGATACTGACCGAGTTGGGGTCTCTTCAGACGACCGACTGCTGGCCCTACGCTACACCAGAAGCTGTCCCTGTCATCGGCTCCCGTCCAGGTAGTTCGAAGGGCGCGAGCACCGCCACCCCCGCCAGCACCCTCACCCAACAGCCCTCTGTCACGCTGATGGCCGCCTCTATCGCGGAATATCTCACCTATCTCTTTACGCTGACGACGGGCACCGATAAGACCGCCTCCACTACCCCAAAGAAAAAGGCCCGTGGGGGGTCCTCGCAGAAAGCAAAGAAGGACAGTACCGCCGGAGAAGAGGTGGTGGAAGTGGATGAAGAAGAGCTCTTTTATTCGATTCAGCGAATTGAAGCGCACGCCAGTCTGCAACACCGTGCGACCCTACTAAAGGTGCGTCTGTTATCCGCGAAGGGACAGGCAGAAGCCCTCCTGCCTCTGATTGAGCGAGAAATCACCTCTTATAACGGTCTCTCCGCCCTCCCACCCAAAGAAGAGGGCGAAAAGCCCCAAATGAAGACCTGCACCGATCTGAAGAGCCGAGGCATGACCCTCGTGAGCCTCCCCGGCACCCCATCCTTCCTACTCACCCTGAATCACTTCCATTGGTGTCGGTTGTTAGAGTGTGCGGCGAAACAGTATTTACAACTCCGTCAGTACGATGCGTTGATTGACAGTTGCGTCGAGCAGATCACGGCGATTTGCCACCTTTGTGGGGATATCTACACCCCTGTGCTCTCCCTCGCCCTCAAGATGGTGGCCCTCCTCCTTCAAGGAAAGAACACGAAAGCGCTAGAGGTGTTTCGCCTCGCGGACAGTATTATTCGTAGTGGTGCTCTACCGTTTCATGTGAACCCACTCGCGGGTTGGGCGGCGACGGCGGCGGTGCTGATGGAGAGCCACGGTATCGTCGAACTTGGCAGCACCAAGAAGGAGTCCGACAGCGACGATGACGAGAACGGTGGAGAGCGGAAGTCCAAGAAACCGCTCGATCGCTGGCAGGTGTTGGTCCCTCTGTACTTTCAATCCCTCTCGATCAACTCTGCGGTGGCGCGTTACATGGGACTGGAACTCTCCTTCTTTGAGATTGTCAAGTCCCTTATCCAGTCCGGACGACCGAACGCCATTGCACTGAGTGACACCACCACCTTTGATCTCTCACACATTCGTCACGATATTGTGCAGGTCGCCCCCCGTCTGGTTCTCTCCATCTCCAAGAGTCCGGTCTACGCCCTCCCCCTTCATCACATCCTAAACCGTATTATGGACCGCTTTATTCAACGCAGTTTTGCCTCCCAGTACGACCCCGAGGAGTTTGAAACACTCAAGGTGAGTATTTGGAATGCGCGTTATGTGTTGGGTAACTTTATGCAATACACCAGCACGCAGTACGACATCAAGAGCCAGCCCTCCGCTTTTACACGGAGCAAGTTTATTCTCGCCCGCGCCACCCTCGCCCACCACGCCCAGATCAAGAAGACACTCAGTGAGACTGACTTTTCGAATGTCACGGAGCTGTTACAAGAGGTGGTGGAGGAGCACGTGCAGGGCGGCACCCACTTTTACGATGAGATCCGCACCGCCCTGCTGGAGCTCGCTGTCCTTCATTATGGGCAGTACGCCGCCACCGCACAGGACCAGTCCAATAATGGCGCCGTCACGAGTCTGTTAGCGGCCTGCTTGATTGAGGATATGGCGCGACGGGTGTTTCAGAGCACAGGGACGTACCAGGACTACTCCACCGATGAATCCATGTCGACGGAGTGGGGCACCCTCACGGCGCGCTTCCCACCGCGTGTGCTCACTGTGATTCAGTCCTGCGCCGCCACGGTCACCGCGGAGGGTCTCGCTTCTGTCGCCCACCTCACCGCCGAGGCGAACGTCAAAACCGGAAAGAAGTCGAAAGATGCCGCCCCCCGCCGCTCGAGCGCCACCGCCTCCGAAGCGGGTTCGACCGCGCCGGAGAAACAGAATCTGTTCGACGGACTACCCCCGGTACGTCTCTTTGAAATCATCCGTGCCTTCTCCAAGTTATACAATGAACGAGAGCTGTACGCGCTCATCGCCCCGACTGAGCTGCAAACCGAACAGGAAGTGGAGCTCCGCCTCGTCAAGAAGTTTCTGCAAGAGAAGAGCAGTGCGTTGAACTGCACCTATCTCTGCTACCCCGAAGATCTCCGTCGGTCGGTGTTACGCACCATGAACCCTCAGCGCAGTGCCCCTTCCAGTGCGACGGGCAAGAAGACGGGTGCGATGGCCGCAGGGGCGCAGCAGCTGGCCGCCGATAACGTCGAACTCTGGAACAGTCTTGTCCCTCCGATCGTCCTCACCTCTGTCCCGCAAGATATGTTCACCGCCGATCCCTGCGAGGTGCTGGGCGCCCCTAGCCTAAACAGTGTGGCCGCCGCCTCGTTTGTCAGTGCCGCTCTGGATGTCGCGCAGTGTCAGCTGAACACCAACTGGACCCAGAGCGATGATGACGGCACCATTACTTTACTACTGGCGGTGTCCCCGCTGAGTGACTTCACTGTGCAGTACCCGCCCAACATCGTCGCCCCCGCCGACCGAAAGAAACTGCTAAAGACGTCAGGACCAGCGGACCGTCGGACGTCTCAGCTGAACAGCAACAAGTCCCGCCTCCCCTGCGTGGATAACGCGCTCTCGGAGCACCTTCAGAACCTGCAGTCCTCCAACGACGGTCCGACGTCATGGCGCCCGGCGGTGTTTCAGTTAAGCCGTAAAACCGTTCGCACGCTCTACCAAGAGGTCGTCACCGTCCTGGAGTGGATGGAGAAGGATGAAGATGAGGCCTGTGTGGTCATCCCACCCCCCGACACCGCGGATCCCACCAGCCGCAGTGCCAAAGCCTCCCGACGCAGCAGCTCGCTGGCGGGGACAGTGGTGGAGGCGGCGTCGGTGCAGCCGTTGGCCTGCGGAGAGGGCGCCGCGCAGCAGAACCTGGCCTGGGCCCTCGCAGAAGCCTCTCTCGCCCTCCAGCAACGCACCTCCTCCACCAGTAATACTTCCCCCCTTACCGCCGGCAGCGGCCCCACCCGCAAACGCAGCGGCAGCTTCGCCAAGGCGGGAGAGCGCCCCACCACCTCGATGGACGCTGGCACCGCGGGTCTCAACGCCGCCGGCCCCGGCATCCCCATCAAGCACTGCGACCTCGAGCAAAAGCGCCGACAGGAGAGAAAGGGGGCAAAACAAAGCGAACGGAATGACATCAACGCCAAGCTCGATCTGGCCAAGGCAGATCTTATTGTCCATCTATTGGAGTCTCTCATCCGCAGCACGTACACCCCCGAGGAACAGTCACGAGAAGCGCTGTTAAGTGAGCGGTGGTTGGACGAGACCGTCGACCGCCTCACTCCCCACTGTGCGATCAACCGAGTCATGATGAAGTTCTTGAAGGACTGGCTGGCGGGTCAGGAGGGGGAGTGCTTCTTCCGCCGAGGACGGCGCCCCCGTCAGTGCCGCGGCGGACGAGGGTGAGGAAATTGTTCTCAACAGCGCTGGAAAGGTGAAAAAGGTGATTCAGAGAAAGAAGAAGGAGAGTGATGGGGAGAAGGGGAGGTGGAAGAGCGCGGCCTCACGCGATGGCAAGGCGGTGGATACGAATCGGATGGGAGGGAGCAGTGTTAGCTTCTTTAACCCTGGTATACATGAATGGATGTCGAGAGTGGTGGATTACCTTGAGGAACGGCGAAACCAACCCAAGAAAAAGCAATAATATGAAATAAACAAACAAATCAATAGAGCCTACTCTTCTTTTTTAATAACCATTAAAAAGGAGAGAGAAAACACAAATGTAAATGATTGTAAATGTATTTCCGATGTATAAATATATACACATATATATTAATAAAAAAAAAAAACAAAGGTTTGATAAAATAAATAGTTTCTCTGACTATTCTGAATTTTACGTCTATCTTCTAAAATCAAAAATACTCTTTCTTTTCTCTCTGTCTCTCTCTTTCTCCAGTTTAACATCGTACATTATTTATTTCATTAGTTTCTTTTCTTTTTTTCTTTTTCTTTATTATTGTTAACCTAAATTTTGCTTAGCTCTTTTCACTTTTTTAACGAAAGTCAAAAACACATCTCTACAGAATATCTTTTTATATACACCGTGAAGCGAAATTTAAAAAAAAAAAAAAAATAATGTCCTCGCCCGTCACCGTCAATAGCGAACACTGGTGCACCGGCGACCACATCCCCTCCGCCTTTCGAGTCCTCAAGATGGACCCCAACACCTGCGAGGAGACCCCCGTCCACGCCCGGACCTTTCTCGATGAACTCACCACCCTTCTCACGAACTGCCCTTCGGATGAAAAAGCCTCGGAGGAGGTGATGGCACAGATTTACGCCTCTATTCCCGTCCAGATCAGTCTTCTAGAGGAAAGTGATGCGATCCCGACGGATGTGGAGAACGACGCGGTGGTGGACTTTTGGCAGCCTACCTATCTCGCGATGCAGACGCAGCACACCGAGGCCCTCCGCGCCATGTTACAGTTCCATACCCAACAGGCCGCGCTCGCCCTGCTGGAGCTCGCGACGAAGGCAGCGGTAGAGGAGTCCGACCTGCGCCGTCCGGAGGATCGCGCTGCGGATGACGGCCGAAATTCCCCCTCGCTGAGTCCCACGCCAGTGGACCTTCTGACCTGCGAGGTACGCGGGGACTGGGGGGGCTCGCTGATGCTGCTGGGGCACTATCAGCCCCCGCCGGCGTCCGCGGCCGCCCACCAGCACGTAGACCCCAACGCCACCCCCGGCAGCCGTCGGCCCACCACGCTAGAGGACGAGGAGATGGTGGCCGCCGCGCAGTACCGCAACAGCAAACTCACGCAGCTGGAGGAGGAATTTTTTAGCGAGAATACGGAATACTCCGCGCACCAGGTGCTCTCTTTTATTCGCCCTGTGGTGTTGCAGGTGGTGGAGGACTTGAAGGAGAAGGAGGAAAGTGGAGAGGAGGGGGAGGGCGATACGTTTATTCTTCGCTTCCTTAATGAGTATTGCGAAAGCTTTTCCGACATGGTCCTTCGCCCCTGTTTGTACCTCGAAAGTGGTCTCTTTTTTGAGATCTGCAACGGTGACCTGATCCGTCTCACGGAGGTGCTCAACCTCTTTCAGGGGTCCCTGACGCCCATCTTCAGAGGCAAAAAGTTCCCCGACGCAGGAGAGAGCGTCAGCAGCCGCAGCGCCGTCGCCAGCATGGCCGCCTCCCCCATGAACCCCTCTCTCTCTACTCCTGTTTCTACCCCTCGTGGTATGAGCCAGGGCCGTCACAGCACCGGTGGCCCAGGGATCCGTCACACCCCTTTCTGGTTTACTTGCGCCCCCCAAGACGCCCAACGCGTCGCTTTCCTCGCCAAGTGGGCCACCTACCGCGAGCAGGCAAGCGAGAAGCCCGGCTCCGCCCGTGTGCGCCGCGCCGCCGACATCATCAACGAGTACCGTGTCACCCTCAACAGTCACAAAAAAATGCGTGACGCGCGGTTCATCCCCTCCGCCGCGATTTGGTCCGGGCACATGTTCATCATCTCCAAGCTGATCTCCAAGGACTGTGCGGTGGAGGACTTCATGGATATTATAGGAGAAGGCGCCTATCTGTCGGTGCTGTCCTCCAACGGCATTCCGGGGGTGGTGGTCGCGGTGCTCGCCGCCTGCGTCGTCGCCCAGCGAGAGATCATCGCCAATCAGGCCTCCTCCCTCCGTCTCCTCACCCGCAAGGTAGAGACGCTCGTCCACGAACTCCCCAACCGTCCCTCCGCGCTGCGGGCCTACATCATGTCCCCCACCCTATCCCACGCCGAGCGCTTCGAGGAACTCTGGCTCGGGGAGTCGCCCAACTTTCCCGCCAAGAAGTTCCCCACGCGCGCCGAGATGCTCTACTGCTGTACCTCGGAGTTAGTACTGGCGACGGCGGAGCGGCACTGGCCGGAGGGGGAGCCCACCTCGACCACCGAGGAGGACCCCAACAAAGGCCCTGCTCTTCTCTCCGCCCTGCGCGTGTGGGTGAACACCTGGCGGGTGTTCTTCCAGACCGTCAAGGACCGCCCGCCGAGCCTCCACCGCCGCACCCTCAGCCGCACCAGTGTGGGGATGTTCCCTACCGCCGGCACCGGCAGCCCGGACCCCGTCCGCAACTCCCCTTCCCTCCGTCCGAGGGACCCCCCTGGCACCAAGGTCGATGACGCCGCCGGCACCACCGACGAGGGGGTCAACGAGCAAGCAGAGGCGCTCAAGAATGTGTGTGAGATGCTGCCGGTGCGCCTGGAGCACGGCCGCCCGCCGCTGCCCTGGCTGAAGGAGGTCCTCTTCCCTCCCGTAGAAGACCCTTTGGAGGCGAGTCTGCGTAAATCCACCTCCATCGATAGTGAATTCCAAAGTGCGCAGGAGTCCTTCGCGAAGCTCTTCGCCAACAGCGCCAGCAATGAGATTAAACTAAAATTTTATGGTTTGTTTAAGCAGGCGACGGTGGGGGATATTAATATAGACAAGCCTTGGCTCATGGACCAGGTGGGTCGCGCCAAGTGGGATAGCTGGAATAAACTAAAAGGGATGAACACCGTCGATGCGAAGCGCATGTATGTGACGGAATTCAAAATACTAAGTCAAGCCAAACAATAATATAATATATAAAAAAAGAAATACAAGAAATTTTAAAAGAAAAAAGAAGAAAAAAACAATTTAGTACGACAAGAAAATAAAATTTAAAAAAAAAAAATAATAGTAGAGTT
>AUXL01000141.1:0-17622 GCA_000482185.1 Angomonas desouzai | reverse complement strand
GGAGGGCTAACCGGCGCGTTGGTGGAGATAATCGACATTTTGGGTCGCGATGCGGACATTTTCAGAGGGGATTTGAAGGGCATCCGCGAGTCCCGCGAGCGCGAAATGGCCAGCGTTGGGCTGTGCCTCAAAGATAGGCTGATGGAACCGGCGGTAGTTACTCCAGGCCCACCCAGGGGTCCAGTCCCACCCGTAAGGGGTACCAAAGAGGCAGAGGGCTATTTTGTTCTTCCAGACACCGACCTCGGGGTCACGGAAGGTGTTGATGCCGCTCTCAGCGCTCATGCCAGCACCGGTGAAGACCGCGACTCGTTCGGCCTTGGCAAGGGCGACGGCGGCGTCATGAATCGCCTTGGAGATGGTTTCACTAGTGGCGGTCATTGGTGGATAAACAAAAAAATGTTATTGTTTGTTCTTTATTTTTGTTTTGTATCCTTTTACTGCGGTAAAAGGTGGGGAAAAGGTAGAGGGAAGTAAAATGTTTTCACGGTAGGCACTAAACGCGTTTTTGTTGATTACAAGTATTAATTTACACAAATAAAGTAAAAGGAGGTGGTATTTTCTTTTTCTTTAGTTTACAATTTTAAAGAAAAATTAGGGACAACATTAATATATAGTAATTAAGTATTTTATAACAAAAGAAACAGTGAAAGGAACACTGAGAAAAGGAAATGTGTAAAAAAAGAGAAACCGTAAAACGAGCGATGTGTATGTTTAGTGTTGTTATTGTAGTTGACGTGGAATAAACCTAGAAGTTCCGATTCAATATTTTTTTAATTGTTTTTATTATTATTTCTTCTTCAGTTCCTCTATAGGAGGAACCCGTTGAAACATACTCTCTGGACTGTCCGCCAGAGACTTGTAATCCGTCTTTTTATTATCCAACAATAAATACAAATGTTCGCTCTCCGCGCCCTCCCTCGCCAGCTCCCCCAGCGAGCTTCCATTGTAGTTGAGCAGCATCACCCACGCCTGCACCGGGGTGAAGCACACCGCACTACTAAAGAAGAACAGCTCTAGACGGTGAAGGAGGAGCGGGGAGAGTGGTTTCCCTCCTTTCGGGTGGGTCACGGATCGACAGAGACACAGGGCGAGGTAGGCGGCGAAGACATTCAGCGCTAGACCAGCCACACACGTCAGCACCATCAGCCCCACCGGCCCATGGCTGCTGGGGTCATACCACCCACTCATCGCCATCGCGACGTCGATCAGCGGGACGGCGGCGATATAACCAAAGAGGGTAATAAAAGGAAGGAAGGCGAGGCGGGCGTGGTACGTGTGCAGGGTATACGCCGCCATGCCGAGACAGCTACAGGAAAGGGCAACACTAATAAATGCGACGATGGTGGACCTCTTTAACAGTTTGACGGTCATGGTGGAAAAAAAAAATAATGAAAAAGTGATACTGTTCTTTAAGAAAAGAGAGGAAAATGGCAGAAAAGGAAGAGTAAAAGTGGAGTGTAGTAAAGTAATCGAAATTATTTTTCATCACAGTCGACAACTAGATAACTGTTTTATTATAATATGCAATTTGAATACATCGTGATTCAATAAATACATCATATTTATTTTTTGTTTCATTTTCTATTTTCTGGTATTCCTCCACCTACCCCTTACACAGCCAGAATAAAACACGCCACACCACCGAGGGAGCGGGCGAGTCGTTCCTCCTTCGTGCAGGGCGCCAACAGCGGGAACACCACTTGCTCTCGGGCGGCATTGCTGTAGACAATAATCTCCTCAAACCCATCGCGCTTGGCGGCGAGTTTGTCACTGCTGATCCAGCCCACCTTCAGATTGGTGCCGATCGGGACAGAAGAGGGAGAGTTGAAGGAGGGGGCGGAGAGCTTACCATCGGCGGCCATGATGGCGCCCTGAATGCAGATGGAACTACCACTGATGTTCACCGATACGCTGAGATCGCTCGTGATGGCACTTCCCGCAGAGGCGGCGAGACGCAGGTCGACGAGGGCCACCTTGCTCTGACGGGCGGTGTGCTGACGCAGCGCGTTGAAGAACGTTTCGGGGCGCAGAAAGTTGGACAGATCGTACGTGGTAGAGGCGGAGAAGGCCGACTTGGACCACCCAAGGACGGCGGCAAAACGACGGGAGAGGAGGGCGATCCACAGCTTCGATTCGCGGGGACCGTCCATTCGGTCGAGCCACCGGGAGGGCATGCGGCCCTTCACCATCTCCAACGCCTCCTCGCGCAGCGATTCGGGTGGGATAAGGGTACCCTCGGCAATCGCGGAGAGATCGGCGAAGAAGGCCTGTAGGTCCATCAAGAGTGTCGCCAGAAGGGTCACCTCGCTCGAAAAGAAGACTTCCATGGGGGTAGGGTCGTTGCCAGGGGGGAGTGACCTTGCTCATCGCGCCAGTGGTGCCCGAGTTCTTCCACAGCTCCAGCACCGGGGCAAGGAGGTTCTTCCATCCCTCAGAGGGACCAGCACTCGCGCCACCCGCGACACCGTTGCTCAGCTGACGGAGGTCTTCGGTGAGCTGGGAGGCGATATTTTCCTGCACCGCACGATCGGCGTTGTCGGGGAGGTAGAACATGGACGGGGGGTCGACATCGGGCAGCTTGGTGAGAATCTCCGCCGTGATCTTGTCGTGCTGATTGGTGGAGGGCACAGTGAAGTTCTTGAAGAGAGCACCCGACTGGAAGAGCACCTTATCGGAGAAGTAGGTCTCCAGTAGTTCGATCAAGACGGCCTCGTCGCGCGGGTTGTCGAGGCGGCCACCGTAGATACAGTTTTCTAGAATACCCTTCATCGTGATCCAGTCCAAGTCCCCCTTCTTGATGAGTGCCGTCAGCACATCCGAGGCGGCCTTGAGATCGGCAGGAGAAAAGCCATAGGCCTGCACCCAGCCCTGCGGCACATAAGAGCGACGCTCCTGAATGATGGCGTGGAACCAGGCGAGTCCAAAGAGCAGCTGCGCTCCCTTGGGGGACTGGGCCCCGATAAAGGTGCTGTCCCACGTCTGGTACGTCCGCAGCAAGTTCTGCTTCACTCCGGGTGGAGACTCTACGGTGACCTTGACAGACATGCGGAGTAACACACTGGGGAAGAGGGTGTGTTCCTCGGTGGTGATCAGCAGACGGAAGTTCTTGTCCGGCTCTGGCATCGAGCACAGTTCTTTTTCAAGGACAGAGGCCCAATCCAGGACCAAGTGAAGATTCTTGAGGAAGAGCCAATCGCCCTGCGCCGCCGCCCGCCGAACTTGCATCATGGCCTCGTCGGTTTGTCCACCACCCAGGGCGATCTGAATGAACCGCTCCTTGCCAATCACACTGTTCGCAATGTCCTGTACTTCCATGGAGGGGTCCGCGCCGGTGGAGGTGATGAGAATAATAGGCGACGTGCACGCGGCGGACTTGATGGTGGTCTCCAGAGACTCGCTTGGGGTCAAAGAGTTCAGATACAGCTCCGCCAGCACAATACTGGTGGTCAGAGTGGACATGCGATCGGGACGGAAGATGTTCACTAACAGCAATTTCTCCACCGGTGGGAAGCTCTTGATCTCGTCCTCGGGGGTACTGGACTGCATAAACTTTTTCCAAGTCGCCTCGTCCGCGAGTTTCCACTTGTCCATGAGCGACTGTGCTTCAGGGATGGAGGCGAAGGCGGCAAAGGCGACCTTGGAGGTGGGAGGGGCCCATCCGGGGAGGGAGATGACTTTTTCAGAGGTGCTCACATTCCCCATCAACGCTCCCCACAGAGACTTGGGGTACTTGTCGGGGAACAAACCGTGTAGGATGTGAAGGCCAAACGCCAGACGGTCCCGCTTGAAGAGACTGAGGGTGACGCGGTGGAAGCTGTGTTGAGAAAGGCTCTGGATCAGGGACGGGATCTTCTTCTCCACCTCAGCGGGTCCGTTGTAGCCCTTCAGTGTCTTCTTGAACAGGTCAATGAAATCGCTGAGACCGTACTGATACATGCGGTTGAGCTGCTCCAGGTCCTTCATGAGGAAGTAAAGGAGGGAACCGTGACGGCCAAAAGGACGGTACACATCGCGCTTCTCATCGAGTTCCTTCTGGAGGTCACGGGACTGGTCGAGGGCGACCTGAATGTTGGCGGCCTGGGTCTTGACTTCGTTCAACGAGGTGACCAGCTTCGTGTTCTCCAGTAAATCACCCTGGGAGTCGGCGAGCTCCCGCAGGAGGCGTTCCTCCAAGTCGCTCAGCTGTACCTTGAGACCCTCTTCCTTCTTGAGCAGTTCAATCTTTTGCTCTTCCAGCTCTGGCTTTTCGTTCTGAATGGTTAAGGCGAGGAGCTGGCTCTCGAGGCCGGTGCTCGTCACGGAGAAGTTGACCTCCGACACCAACGACGCCGGACCGGGTGGGAGGACCAGATCGGTACTACGACTGAAGAGGATAATGCCAAACGTGTCCTGCCACTCCACCACCTTGTTTCCCACCTGCACGGTCCGCTTCGCACCGGCGGAGATGAGGTCCTTTCGAAGCACCGGCATCAAAATGGGCAGAATACCACCCACTTCCGTCACCAATAGCGTCTTACCGAAGCGAATCGCCAATTCAAGGGTGTGCGCGAAACGATCGTCGTAGAGAGAGGTGGTTTCCACTACCGTGTTCTTGGCCTTGAGGTGACGCTGCACCCACTCAATCGCCTGGTTGGCGGGGTCGATCACCAACGGGGTCTGCACCATGTCGAGCGTCACGACGGCGTTCTCCACACTGAGTTCATCGCCGGGTAATCCTTCGGATTTGTATTGAAGGATTTCACTCTCCTTTCGCATAAACTCCGTCACATCCACCGGTTTCTCAAAGCCCAACTTCTTGGACCACTGTTTTACATTCACCCGGCGCACGTCCTCTGCTTCCTGACCGAGGTAGGTGACAAAGGCGGCGGCAACCAGAGCGCGCTTCGGCATCAGCTCATTGGATTCCTGAATCGTCTTCACATCTGCCGCCCATCGAGTCTTTTCTCCGCTCAACTTGGAAAGGAGCTCTTCTGCTTTGACGAGCTGCTTTTCGGCCTTCTCCAGTTGTACTCTCAAGTTCTCTGCGTCCTTGCACTTTTTGGAGAACTCCTCCCGGAGCTCCTCGACCAGCTTGTCAATTTTCTTTAGCTTCTTCTTGAGTGACTCCAACTTCTCCTCTCCGGACTTTTGATTCTCTTCGAGTTGATCCAGCTGCTGGGTGAGGGGCTGAATTCGCTCCATAATGGCACCGTACTCCACCATGGCCTTTACCCACTCCGCCATCGGGGCGGCGGCGACAGAGGCGCGATGGATGACCTCTGGCTTAAAGGAGTTGGACTTCTTCTGGATCAGCTTGGCCACATTATTACGGATTTGAGGCGTCAGTTCCTTAACGTTGAACTCCAAAATCCGCTCCTTGGAACCGCGTTCGCCGAGGAACTTTCGCATGGAGGTCCAGGACACATCCGTGACACCGAGTAAGGCGAGAACGCCCTCCAGCACATCGCTAATCGCTTCTGGGGGTGACTTGAGGGAGCGAATTTCATTCAACTGCTCCGTACGGATAGAGCTCACCGCATCACGAGCGGCGTCGAGCATCGGTTTAATGCTGCTCAGCTCCGCCTCCACCTTCTGGCGCTTCTCGGCTATATTCTTTTGCTCCTCCTTCAGTGATTCCTGCAAGTCCTTCGCCTCATCTCGTTGCTCCTGTGACTCTTGCATGCTCTTTTGAATTTTATCGAGCGCCTTGTCCGCCTCCTTCTGCATCTTTTCGACATCTTGCTTCTTCTTGCCGACATCCTTCTGAATAAGATCGACGCTTTCCTCACCCTCCTTCAACTTGGCGAGACCCGTTTCCAAGCGCTGAATCGCCTCGCCACTGGTCTTGCTCTTATTGTCCATGATCTTCTTGTAGGTGTCCATCAGAATTTCAAACTTTTTGGGTGTCGACTTGTCTCCCATTCCCTCGTGAATGTTGTAAATCTCCCGGTGAAGGTGGAAGCCTTTGTAGGCCGGGTTCGACTCCAACAGCTCGATCGTCTCCTTCAGGCGGTTCTTGCACATGGTCTTGTTAACGTCGCCGCTCCACGCGCCCATCCACAGCAGAGAGCAGTGGCTCATGAGACCAGGATTGGCCTGCAGACGGACCAAGAAGAGCTCGTGTTTGTTATCCATAATGAGGGCAATGCGGAAGTTCTTTCGCAGCCGAGTCAAAAAGTATTGATAGATGGGGCCGATGAAGCCGTCATTGGCGGCGTCCTCACGGAGGGGGTTGTACAAGGCATCCATTTCTTCACTGGTGAACAGCCCTGGCACCTCACCACTACTGACGTACCCATTGATCAGCTCTAGGAAGGACTCCTGGACAATGTTGTGCTCCTCAATAATGAGAATCATGCGGGTATTTTGTACCGTCGCCTTTTGAATAAAAGCTCGGAGATCATTCTTGAAATTCTTGATGGCGTAGTCGACCGACATGTTAAGCGTCACAATTTCCATACGCTGCAGGTACGCTCCCACCACAACCGTGTCACGACGGCCCACACCGGGGCGGCCGACCACAATGAGGTGACCACTCGGCTGAGACAGCACACGGTCGACACGGGTAAACCATGCCACCACCTCGGGGATAAGACAAATGTTTAGCTCCTTAAACTCTCGACTGTAGCGTAAGAGACCCTCCTCCACCGCGGTCAGCACGTCACTGTACTTGCGCTGCTCAATCTTTTTGTCCTTCTCCGCGGCCTCATTAAACCACGTCACAAACATGGTCGCAAACTTGTCGTCACGAGAGGGGGCAGAGTACCCAATGCTGGCGAGTTGCTCAGCCAGAATCTTCTCCGCCTTGTGGCAGTCATCTGGGGTGGGGAGGCAGTCCATGAACACTCGATTGGCCTCGTAGGCGAGCACGGAGGGAAGGGTGGTCTGCGTGTCAATCTTGTACATGAGGGTATTCCGTATCCACTGGGTGAGGTGGCGGGGGCACATTTGGAAGTGGGCGTAAGCCTCTCCTTCAAACTTTTTACGCATCTTTTCATACACATTGACATTGAAGGTGGCGAGCTGTTGGCCGCCGTCGTAGTCCTTTCCTTGACCAATATTGGCGGACTTGAGTAGCCCAGACCAGTACGTCGCGTAGATTTGCACGAGAGAAGTCTTGGAAGGGTACGCCATCGTGACGGTGTTGACCACCGCTAGGAGACGGGGGGCGATGGGGTAGCGACCGGCGGACGGGGCGGGGTTCATGGAGGAGATAAGCTGCACATTCTCGACGCCGATCCACTCGAGGTCCTCGTTGTAGAATCCCTTATACAAGATGAGCTGCTGCATAAAAGAGTGGAGTTCCACAGTGCCGTACTTGTCTGGCTTTGGTAGGTTCACACTCTTGAGAATGATAATCACGCGTTCACACTCGCGGGGACGGTACACGCGGCCGTTGTTGGTGTTGAACATGGAGCACATTTGCTCAATCTTTCGCACAATGTGGGTCGAGTCGGTCTGCGCACTGCAGTTGATGGTAGTGGTGCGGATCGTCCTGTACTCGGAGAGACAGTGGTGGAGCAGCGCACCCTTACCGCAGCCTTCGGGGCCGACCACAAAGATGGGCTTGCAGGCCGGGTCCTGCAGGAGCGGAGCCAGCGTCGCCGACAGCCTCTGCACTTCTGCCGTCTTGATCATTGGAATCGATCCCTTCAAGAACTCGTCCGCGGTGGTCTTGGAGGAAAGGTCGGCGGTGAACTCCATCGCGCGGTTGCCCTTGGCATCCCAGTAAGAATCCAGCGGGCGGCTGTCGGACTGGGGGTTAATGCTACTGGCCTTGAAGAGAAAGCGCGCCACCTGCTGGGCGCCGTCAGGGGTCATGGCACCACCGAGACCGCGGACGAGCGAAAAGATAAAGTCGGTTTCGTTCTTGGCCTTCTTGACGTGATTCAAACAGATATTGAGCAAGCCCATCGGTGTCGTCGGGACGGAAAGCTGCTTTAGTTTGATGGCTTCGGTAATAGCGGGGTACACGTACTTTTTGATCAGAGGGGTGATCTGGGTCTTGGTGGCCTGAGATTCCTTCTCCATCGCCGACTCCACCACGCTCTCCATCTGGACGTCCTTCTCGGAGAGGAAGAGCACACCCATACGAGACACCGTAGCGGGGGAGGCGAACTCCAGACTGTGCGTCTCAAACACAAAGTTGACGTTGGAACCAAATTGGATACGAACACCGTTCGGCATGGTGAGCAGTTTGTTATCATCGAGGACAGAGTTGAGGGACTCAATCCACTCGGGGTCGATATCACCATCGCACCAAATCCACGGGCGCGCCTCTGAGGGCTGCTTCACCGCATCCCGGGCCGCCACTGTCAGCACACCGTCGAACCACTCGCGGGTATCGGGGTCCATATGACCCAGCAGTCGCTGGCGGGGCATGGCCTTGGGGTTCATGACGTGCACCGGGACCTCCACCTTCATCACCTCGAGTGCCTTCTTGAGAATATGAAGGAGGGTACTCTTGCCGCTACCGCTGGGGCCGACGAGCACCACACCCATACGTTGGTTCATGGCCTCGTAGAGCTGGAGAATCTTCTTGGTTTGTGAGGCAATCGGCTGCAGTCCGAGACTCTTCACCGCGGTCTGAATCGCGCTCTCCAACTCGGCATAGGTGACCTCACGGGACTCCACACCAGGGAAGATGTCCTTTAGTAATCCCGTAAACAGACGCGCATCCTCAAAGGTGAGTTTACTGAGGGTGTTAATATTAAGAGACTGCACAATCAGCTCGCCCTCTTGGATAGGGGTGGCCGCCTTGCCGACGTTGGCCTTCTTCCACTTTTGAACGAGGGTACCGCCTAATCGGAGCACCGCCTTCAGCGGACGGAGACCCCAATCGTAGTGCTGCTGCTTCGACATGAGCTGTTTGCAGAGTTTGTACAGCTCCACCACGTTCTTGGCGATCACCTTGGCGTGGGTGAAGCCCTCGGAGAGCAGCATCGTCGCCGTGATCAGTTCGTTATCGGGGACACTCATGGCGACCTCACGGAAGAGCTGCTTCAAGTTATCAGGCAGCTTCGTACGGCCACCGTAGCCCTTACCGGCGGGGTTCAAGGTAACAAAGATACCGGCGTTGGGATTGACATCGATTTCCTTGTGTAAGAGGGAGCAGTTAGCCTCCTTGTTCTTGAGGGCTTCCTGAATCACCTGAATCATCTGCGAAATGGCGGAAAGTTGATCAATCTTGAGACGGTTAAACTCATCGAAACAGCCCCACGCCCCGCACTTGACAATACCCACAAAGATACGACCCATCGACTTGAAGTCGATTCCTTCATCACAGTTAAACACCAATACCTGCCGGCCCATCGCCGATCCCAGCGCCTTCACGGACTCCGTCTTACCCGTACCGGCGGGACCGTAGGGGTTACCGCCGTAGCCTAAGCCCATACCCTTGGTCAGTACCAAATAGCACTTGTCCGTCAGCGGGGTGTGTACCAGCTTGGCGGCATTACCCTGGTACTCGTAGGTGTAGTCAAACACGGTGTCCACCATCTGCAGCTTGCAAAGACCGTCTCCGCCCATATAGTAGCGCAACTGCTTCTGCCACCACCACTCATTCACATTCTTGCAGTTCTTGCTCTTGAGCACGTCGATAATTTCAATATTGTGAATGACGTCCAAGATGAGGGCTTTGATCTTGAGACTCGAAACGTTGTCCACATCGGCGGTCATCGACGTAAGACCATCCAGCTGCTTCTGAGACCAGTCTCGCACCGCGTCAAAGGAACCGGCCTCCTTGAACGTCTTCTCCACAAAGCTAGAGAAGTGAATCTGCAGGGCCACTTGCAGAATCTGAGAGGGAAACGCCTTGATCACTTCCGGGTTGACAATATTGTCCTTTCGCACGCACTGCACCAACATCTCCTGGAGGGTTTGCTTCATGCTCACATCGAGGCGGATCAGCCAGTCCTCCACATCGTTATCGGTGATGGGAACGGGCTTTAACAATTGGACGCGCTCCTCGTCGGCGGAAATCATGGTCAGAATAGCGGTGCTCTCCTCGTTGAACTCCACCTTGTGAATACCCATAAACAGTTTCTTGAGGTGGGCCTGGATCACCGACGGGTTCTGGGAATGGCCGAGAATCTCCAACAGATCTTCATCACTAATAAAGTAGAAGCGGGGCAGCTTGTCGCGCTTCGCGTCGAGGTACTCCATGAGGGACTTTTGGCATCGGTCAATCTGCTCCAAAATGCCCTTTAACTTGTCGTTAAAGTCTGGTTGAGAGGCCAGGGAGGAGATACGAGGGTCGGACTCCACCTCGCGCAAAATCCCCACAAACTCCTTATCCACCCGCTTAAACCGGGCCTGTTCTTGCGGTAGCGCACCCCGAGCAAAGATGGGCTCCAGATAGGTCCACTTTCGTTGAATGTTGTTGAGCAGCACCAAGGACTCGGAGAGGGCCACCAGCTTCACCTCCCAGCCGTTCGCCTCATCGGCAAAGTGCTGAAAGAAGGGGCTGTCCTTCAGGAACCAATAAGCGCCTGGTTGTCGCTCACCTGGGTCATCACCTCCTTCCACTCTGTAATGAGACGCACCTTGGAGGCGGTGTCGGAGGGCTCGGTAAGCGTAAACACGGCCTCCAGCCCCCAGGTTCGCAGGTCCTGAAGGGCCTCCCGCAGTTGGATTTCGCCCTGTGCACGGGCGTGTAAATGCTTCAGCTCCGCTTGCTTCTCCAGCACTTGGTCATAGTGGTCCAGAACATCGCCAAAGGTCAGTGTGGCACTCGTCATACTCTTGTCAATCCCGACCAAACGGAACATTTCATTCCAGTGCTCCGTCATCCAGCCATCACCGCGAATAAACTTGAGGAGGGGTAGCACCTCGTTCCAATCCTTCACCAAGTTGAGCAAGTAGTCGATAATGACATTGCCGTCTCTCTCGGCGCCTTCCTTCTTCTTTTCCCTTTCCTTCTCCAACGTCTTGGACCAGTTCTTGCAAAAGTCGTCGAACTGGTACGTGTGGGCACGGAAGGTGAGCCAGTCCTCCTTGCGAAGGGGTTCGAGTTCGGCGTAGAAGTTATCGTAGAGCGTCCACAGTTGGGCGGTCTGACCAACATCTGAGACGGTCTTGAGGAGAAGGGTAAAGTTGGGTTTGGGTTGATTAAAGTACTCGCACTTGGATTCCAGCTCCTTGCCCTGCGCCTTCAAGTCCTCCAGTTCTGTCTTTTGAGACTTCAAGTTGTCCAGTACCTTGTGCACCGAGGCAGTCTTCTTTTCGCGAAAGGCTTGTAATAAGAGGGCCTTTTGCTTATCCCAGTTGGTGGAGAAGCGCTGCACGTCCTTGAGGAACTTTTGAATGAGTCCATCCAGGGAGGCACGCATCTTGGAGACGGCAGACTCAATGACCTTGGTGTGAGAGGCCATGGCCTCGCGCAGGTGCTCCCACTTGGCCTTGGTGGCACCGGTATCCACCACCGCCCCAGAAAGCTGTCGGAGTTCCTTGTTTTGATCCTCAATGGCCTTGAATTTAGCCTCCAGCTCTGGCATCTTTGCCTGACACTCCTTGTACTGCATATTCGCCTTTCCGACCTCATCCATGGTGGTGGGTTGGCGCTCGATAATGTTGGAGGCGTTAAAGATAAAGTCGTCCAGTTCGTTCGCATTGGTCTGAATCGTCTTTCGCATCCAATTCAACAAACTCTCCTCCAGGCGGTGTAACTGTTCCTCCACACTGGCCTTCACGGGGATGGTGCTGATCGCGAAGCAATCAACATGCATCGTGTCCTCAATGCGGTTCAGCTTCTCCATGTGCTCCTTTACAATATCAAAGCCTTGCGTGAAGAGCTCCGGCTTCGTCGCCCACTGCTCGACAATAGAATCCAAGTCGGGCATCCCACTGGTGCCGCAGAGACCGACAACGATATAAGAACGGAAGGCTTTGCGGACACGGGAGAGTTTGCCAAAGAGCTCAATGGCTTTGGTGTGAACCGTGACGATACGCTCCGTGTTATCCAGGGGCATTTGTGGGTACAGTTCGTAACTCCCACCCGCCTCTCGCTTCGCCTGCAGACCACGGAAGCGGTTGGGCACACTGACAAACTCTCAGTTTGATATAATACGCCTCACGAATAGCTTCAAAAGTGGGCTTGAACTGCACAATACCTTGTTTAAAGACCAGCTCGACCTTGAATTCTTCCATGTTCTCGTGCAAATTCTCCAGACCGCGGCGGTACTGGTACTCCAGGGCCTTGTAGATCTGACAGTCCCAGAAGCGTCGCCATTCATCGTATTGGTCGAACTTTCGCTGAAAGATGAATTCTTCAAAGTTACTGCGGAGGTCATCAACGGAGGAGCGCCAGCCGTCCATGTCTTTGGTAAGGTCCACATTGTGTAGCGCCGTCACCTTATCCACCATCTCCGCATGAAAGCGGCGGATGTGACGGTTCTCGCTGCTCAACGCCTCGACACTGTTTTGAAACCGCATATTAAGACCTTCAAGCTCTTGGTAGTTCACCAGCGAGATGACGCGCTTCTTGGTATCAGCGTGGAGGATTTGCGACAGGGCGCGCTCGATGCCGGGGGACAGCATCGGCCGGGCGGAGGGAATGGCTTGACTGAGGACCGTGTTGAAGTTAGCCACGGCCTGCTGGGTCCGGACAGCCGCGGCGAAGAGCTGTGAGCAGGCACGGATCGTATTCTCACTGCTGCTGCTGACCTGAAGTCTCGACTTGATCTTTTTGGGCTCCTCGCCCAGTCCAGGCACTTCACCCGCCCAGCTCTTCATATTTTGAACCTCCTTCACGAACTGAATCACAGCGGCATTGAGGGAGCAGCGGAGGACGGTGGGCTTGCTGCGGCTGTCCACTTGCACGGTGACGGCGTTGTCGATAGTAACGAGTTTCTTGCACTGCACCTCCACACTGCTGCACCACTGCTCGAGTACGCCGTCTTCACAGCGCTTCGTCTCGGCGACAATCGTGCTGGCCGCAAGGGCGACCTGTTCCGTCAGGTTCGATTCATTTCCCAATAAACGGTACATCACCTCTGGGTAGGAGGAGACCTCGGCCTGGCAGCTCTTGGCCACGCGAAGCTTCTGCAGCTCCGTCTTGGCGCGCTTAATGTTGTTCTCATACCGACCCTTCACGCCCTCCATTTGTTTGATGAGGTACTGAGAAACGGCTTGCAGTTCCTTCTCCACCAGCCGCTGCACTTCAGGGCGCTGCAGCAGGGCACTGTGATTCTGAATGGCGCGAATCGTAGAGTCGGTGACGGTGGTGGAAGGGAATAACTTTTGCTTAATGGGGTCGCGTAGTTTGGGCTCCACAAATTCAAACTCCTTTTCAAACTTGGCCACCCGCTCCTTCCACTCCGCCTGCGAGGTCGCCCGGAGGTCGGTCATACGATGGGGGACGAACACCTTCTCGGGTCCATGGAGTCGGGCACCGTTTCGCCCAGAGCGACGACGCTGTTGGTCAGCTGACGGATACGGACGACATCATTGACTCGCTGCACAAAGTCGTTATACGTGTCATCGTGAAACATACCACCATCCCAGTCCTTCCACTCCTTATTCACCAAGGAGGCGACGATACGGTTCCACTGCTTGCAGAGATGCAGGGCACACTGTAGTTCCTTCATATCCATCTTCCACTCCGCCCTCCAGTCCGTGCCGTGAAGGGAGACCTGGGTTTTGACATACTCTCGGATATCCCCAGAGACAATACTCAGCAGGGCAATCGCGTTAATTTTGAGACGCTCGGTGTGCGACGCGGTACCGTTCCAATACTGCAAGAGTACCTCATGGACCTGACGCAGCACCTCGCTGGATTCCACAAGGTTAAACGACTTGGAGCGCCACACCGTGGGGAACTCGTTCTCAATGTTCGCGGTGGAGTAGGAGGAAAAGGCGTGGGAAAGGGTCTGCGTGTCAATCCACACCTTGGCCAGAGGGCCCTCGGGGAGTTGGACGGTGGTGTAGGAGTTCTGAAGCAGAGAGAAATCATTGAGAAGCTTGTTCTGATCCTCATCGCTGTCATCGGCGTCTTTTTTGAGCGTGGTCTTCTTCTTGGGGGAGGAGGCGGAGGGGAGCGACTTTCGCTTTTTGTTCCCCGCGGGTTTGCCCCCTTCTAGTTCACTAATATCGATCGTGGTCTGGGTAAAGGCCTTGATGCAGACGGCGTTCTTGAGGATAATGTCCATGCGAGTGCCGAGGGGGCACATGGCCTTGGGAAACCGGGTGACCCCATGCACGCCTTCCGGAGCGTCCTGTGCGACGTCCTCGTAGAGCATTTCCAACATTTTATTTACCGCGTCGTTCTCTGGTAAACCGTCGAGCTCAGAGGGCAAACCTTGTACATCGCTGGCCCCTTTGGCCAACCACTTGGTAAAGGAGTGCGCCTTCTCTCCTACCGTGGTGAAGTCCGACTCTTTTTCCTCCCCGACGAGGCGGAAACTAGCGCGGCCGGTGACATCGCGGGCGAGGGCGGCACAGAGGCGCTGAATTTCGGTCTTGAGTTCGTCATCCTCGGCGATGGGGGCAAATTCAAAGAGAGACCAGCCGTCGCCACGGGTGGTCTGCACCGGGCCGAAGCGCACCTGCAGATGGCGCTGCGCGGTACTGGTCAGTTGTGCTTGTACTGCCACTAAACCAGCCGCCGCCATGGGAAATTAAAAAATTATATAAAAAGTGATATTTGAAATAATAAATGGTTTATATACAGAAGCTTAAAAAAAAAAAAAAGGAAGACTCTATTTTACTACTTGCTACGAAAAGTTTGTGTTAAAAATTGCTTTTAATCAAAAATTCTAAATGGACTAAAGGAAATGAAGAGGGAAAATATTAATGTATTGACAATAAAAACGTTGATCACCATACAAAAGAATGGTAAACAATTAATTGCACAAATATTACCAACAATATCTTTATATATTTTGTTAATTTTGGTACATATTTTGAAAAACGTTATGAAAAAGAGAAGGTGAAAAAAAACAATCTAATGTGGGAAAGGGTCATTTCTCTTTTGCATTACTAACTATGGTGCGCGGCGGATAAGCAACTCGTGTAATTACATTTGTATTAATTTATTTAATTATTTTTTTCAAATCTCAGTTGCTCTTTTAGTATTATTCTTTCGTTTCTATTGTACGATGAGTGTGGTCTGGCACACCTCTCCTTCTGTAATCGACGTTAATGGCAGTGGTATAAGTATATTCTATTATTTTTTTATTATTACTTTAGCGTCCTTGGAGCAGTTCCATCAGCCCACTGGCCTGACCATTCTGCTGCAGCCAGTCCATAAACAAGGAGTGCACTCTCTGCTTCAGTTGGTCCGCGAGGTCATGGCGGCCCTCATCCTCTAATCTGGTGTACGCCTCTTGCAGATCCTTGGAGATGTCCTGAAAGCGCTGCAGTCGGCGTTGAAGGGCGTCCGCGTAGGGCTGCGGCACCGAACAGGGATTACTGCGGGTGATGATAATAGAGTTCCCCTGAGGGGCGATAGGAAAGCAAATGGGGGCGAACTCATCCGGGGAGAGAATGAACTGTGCGGAGGGGAGACCAACATTCCACAAGTTGAGTTTCGGGTTAACGCCGGTAAAGAGCAGGTGCTCCTCTAAGGTGGAGTAGTGGGAGTTATAAGGGGCGAGTCGGACATTCTGGTTCAGAGGACTGTTCGCATTAGGACCGTTAAGGATGACGGGAGGGGTATTGGTGCAGACATAAATGGTCACATCGACACAGTTACTGACGACGATGGCCCCGCAGAGAGCGGTGATGACACACTGTTGGCAGCGGTCAATGGTTAAGACACCGTTGACGGGTCCTAGGGCGACGGTACAGTTGGAGAGGGCGGACAGCCGCACGCAAGGAAGAGGAGAGGCGACGTACAGACTGGTCTGACGACACTCGGAGATGGTGACGTTACACGTCGTGAGTTGATTCATGACATCCAAATCCAGTAGAGGGGACGGGGGAATGTGCACCGTCTCACTGAGTTTCTCTATAACGACATTGTGCTGAAACATGAGGGCTAACGCGCTCGGCTCACACCGCAACTTGAGATCGTTGGGGTGCACCACTCGCGGCCGAATGTACTGCGCCAGCACTGCTATATCGATTAACTTTTCATTCTTGGGCCACAGAGAGGCCAAGTTGGTACCGAAGGGGTACTCCACGCCGTTGGCAAACTCCCTTAGTAAGAGACGCAGCTCGAGTATATCATTGTAGGTGAGCTTGCCCGCCCGGGTGGCGGCGACGGCGGTGATGTAGTCATGGAGGTACTGCTTCACATGGTTGATCACCACATCCTGCGCGACGTCGCCGAGGGGGTGGCGAGGGGGGCGTTCTAGCAGCAACTGAGCAAGCAAAAAGATGGTCAGACCGGGGAGACTGACCTGACGCGCGGTGGAGGCGCTGGGCCACCGGCCCTCATCCACCGTCCCTCCCATCTTACTGAGCAGCTGTCGGTTCGCCTCCTGTCGGAACTCCGCCACGGGCTTTCCCTCGACGAAACTACCGACATGAGACGGCGTGGCCTGAATGCAGGCCCCACTGACAGCGTAAAACACATCAAAGATGGCGTAAGCCGCGGCCTCGGAGAGATTAAGAACGGTGGAGGAGAGCTCTCTCCAGTTGGCGAGAGAGATGGAGGTGGTGTTGCTCGACTCCTGCCGCAGCTTCATGATGGAGGCGGTGGTGAGGCCGCTAGGGGGGTCTAGGAGCAGGCCGCAGTTCTCAAATAGAATGGGGCTCACACAGAAGGAGACGGTGACCACGGCAGGGGGGGCGGTGGTGCCTCTGGTGGCGCCTCCAGCAGCCCTTCTAGACATGATTCAACTAAGATGAACTGTTTGTGATGAGGGGAGAAGGGGAAAATGTTAATAAAAATAAAATCACAACACACAATATTATTTATTTTTTTTTTGGAGAATAAACAAACAATAGCAATGAAAAGAGGGGCATCATTCTTTCCAAAAAATGAGAGTAAATCAAATGAAAAGTAAAATAAATAATAAATCTAATTCAAAAGAGTGAAAAGAGGAAAAGTGAAGAAATAAAAGTAAAAGTAAAAAAGGTGAAAGAGTGAAAAGGGTGTCGGAGGTAAATAGACAACACCTATAACTTAGAGATAGATTACATCGGAGGTTATCAATACTCTAAAGGAAAAAGAAAAGGTGAGTGAAAAAGTGAAAAGAAAAAAGACAAAGTAAAATAAATAAAAATAAAAAAAGAAAGAAGGGTGACGTTAGTTAAACGGGTTAAAACAATTATTGTAGTGACTGCGATCGTTATTTTGCGGAATCGTGAGGGGATCGTAGGGTTCATTGTTATAATTATTATAGGCATTATTATTATTGTTATTCTGCATCATCATCTGGTTACTGTAGCTGTTGCCAAACGGACAAGAGTCCATCGGCGGTGGGATCACTTGTAGATCCATCGGGCCGTCATAGAAGGGTGCGTTTTGTTGTGAATTGTAGTGATTATTATTATTATTATTATTATTATTATTATTATTGTTGTTGTGATAGGCGTTTGGCCCATAGAGCTGAGAATAGTCATTCTCGGCATCCGCAAAGACGGAGGGCTCCTCCGGAAAAGGGGAGCGGCTCTGGGGGCCGTGAGGGACGGGAAGCCGGGCGGTGGGGGGAGAGCGCCGCTCATACGGCGGGACCCATTCACCGCGTAGTACTG
>AUXL01000140.1:0-17677 GCA_000482185.1 Angomonas desouzai | reverse complement strand
TACCATTGTCTAGAAAGGTTGAATGAACAAGAAAGGGGAACCGGTGTGGCTCGCTTCCCCGCACAGTGGGGATCCGGTGGAGGATGTGACGGATGCCTACACGTCAAAGATTGGGGGAAAGGCGGTGGCATTCCGTACGGCGGAGAAAGGGTACCAGGACTATTTTAAGTGCCCCAAGTGCCAGTCCGTGGACGGGGTATCGCTGCTGACCCAGCTGTACTCTCCTTTGGAGGTGTGGGACCGCATCCTTTACGTCATGACCTGCCAGAAATGCTCCCCCGCCGCCGTGCCTTCCAAAGCACCCCAGAGCGGCAACGCAAAGCCGCCCAGCTCGTCTAGTTTCTGCTTCGTGATTCGTTCCCAAAACTTTAGTAAAAGTCACTACAACCACCTAAAAGAGGCCGCGAAGCCCCCGGAGAAGAAAGAGGAACCATCAACCGGCTTTTCTTTTGAAGAGAATGATGATTGGGGGGAAGAGGGAGGGGACGACGCCTTCCTTGGGGAGCCAGAGCCACCGGAGGAGTGGAGGGAGGAGGAAGCGGAGGAGAATGCCTCTCACGAGGACACCGCGGCGTTCCGCAACCACGATCACACCCCCACCTACCCCATCGCCGAGAAGGGCTTCACCATCCCCCTCAAAGGAAACCTCTACGAGGTGGGCACCACACTAGACCTCTTCGAGGAGCCAACGAAACAGACCAAAGGAAAGAAGAACAAGGCGCTCACCGAGGAGGAGGAGGTGGAGGAGAAGTACGGAGAGGGGGGCAGGGTGGACTACACCAGTGTAGAGGTGGATACGGAATCGATGGAGGAAAAATATGTCCGCAAGTATATGGAGAAAATGGAAGAGGTCCCGACGCAGTGTATTCGTTGGTGCCCCGGTGGGCTCCCTCTCCGGACGTCTACTGCCCCCGTGCCGGTCCCTCCCTGTCCACGGTGCGGCTCCCCCCGCCAGTTTGAGTTTCAGCTCACAGCGCAATTGGTGTACTACCTGACCCAAGCGAACCACATCGCGGAAAGTGACAACAAAACACTGCACTTTAGCAATGTGCACGTTTACACGTGCCAGGCCTCCTGCTACGACGACACTCCTTATGTGAGTGAGTTTTGCTTTACCGAAGAGGAGCTGTGAGGGGGTGTTCACAACACACACGTTCTTGTAATAAATAATATTGCTTTTCTCTTATATAATATTGTTGTTTACTCTCTTTTTGTTTTTAAATTTAAATGACGGAGTCTTTTTCAAAGTATAATACACCAGCACTCTCGCCCCTATTTTTTTTTTTTTTTCGTTTAGAGTATCTCTTTTCTTGAGTGTTCTGCATTACACCATAGAAAGCATAACAAAATTATACAATATATATATTTGTAAAAATCAAAATGACCAGCATCACCGCGGCGATTCTCAAAAATGACGTCAAGTCCAAATTCTCCGGCGAGGTGGTGAACCAGACCGACGAAGAGGGCTACACCCCATTGTACTTTGCCTGCATGAAGAAGGAAGTGAAGGATGAGACCATTTCGGATCTTCTCAAGATGGGCGCCAAGGTGGACCTAAAAGGTGCGGATTTGGAGACCCCCTTATACATCGCCGTCTTCAACAATCGCCCCACTGTAGTAGATATTCTGATCAAGAACGGCGCTGATGTGAACGCGACCAATGGAAAGATCAAGGACACCGCGCTTCACATTGCGGCGCGCTTAGGACACTGTGAGCTGATCACTTACCTGCTCTCTCACGGTGCTGACATCAACCCCCGCAACGCCAAACAGGAAACTCCAGTTTTTAGTGCCGCCAAAAATGGCCGTCACGACGCCGTCTGCCTGCTGATGGAGAAGGGGGCCAACATTTCGCTGGCCAACGACGAGGGCAAGTCCCCCCTTTACATTGCCTCTGAAAAGGGCTTCAAGCACGTCACGATTGTACTGAAGGCCGAACTCCAAGACCTGCGCCACGCCAAGGCAGAGGCCGACGCCGAGCTGCGCCAGAGACCCGCCGCCATCCCCTCCTCTAACGAGATCATGGACCGCGCCTCCACTGATAAGGCCTTTAGCGAGCAGATCCGCCGTGGCTCCCTCCCTGTCCCACCGCCCGTCGACAATACCCCGATGGAGGTCGTCCCCATCCACGTCCCGGAGCCGAAGCAGCTCACCCACGACCCGTTCACCGGCGCCTCCAAGGGCCCTTGCCGCTCCCTCGAGGAGGTGGGCTACGACGAGCCGCCGCCGATCCCCAAGGAGCTGCAGAACCGTCCCCCGCCCAAGCCGCAGCGCATAGGAGGCACCTCCATGATGGTGACCACCGAGGACGGCGCCAAGCCGGTAGTGCGTGTCAGCGATCTCGTAGGGGAGCCGGAGATGGAGTTCTATGTGCCCCCGAAAAAGTAAGGAGGAGATTTTTTCCCTTCTGCGCTTTCTCTCGTTCACCATGTATTTAGAGACTTTCATATCCTCATAATTTTTTTGTTTGAACACTTGAAACAGAGTGATTGTGTGGCATGCCCATATTTATTATAATTGTCAATCTGTCTCTCGTTTTTCCTTTCTAGATAATAGTATTACTGATACAACAGTATCTAAATGAAGTGTCGCACCTTTTTTCTCGTAGTCGTTTTCACCGCTCTGTTACTGGCGAGCAGTACCCGGGCGGAAACGCATGAGGAAAAGCTGCGAAAAATACAAGAGAGGATTGCCGCGCTGAAAGCTGCCAAGAGTGGGGCGGCTGCCGTCAATGCCTCCAACTCTACCGCCGCCGCTCGACCCACTGTCCCTCCCCAAGCTACGAACAACACTTCTGTTAACGCCACTGACGATCAAAGTGCAAAGAGGGAAGAGGAGGAGCGCAAACGTCTAGCAGAAGAAGCAGAGAAGAAACGCCTCACTGAGGAAGCGGAAAAGAAGCGACTTGCCGAGGAGGTAGAGAAAAAACGTATCGCTGAAGAGGCCGAAAAGAAGCGCCTCGCGGAGGAGGCAGAAAAAAAGCGCTTGGAGGAGGAAGCAGAGAAAAAACGTCTTGCAGAGGAGGCGGAGAAAAAAAGACTCGCCGAAGAGGCCGAGAAGAAACGCCTCGCGGAGGAAGCAGAAAAAAAGCGCTTGGAGGAGGAAGCGGAAAAGAAACGACTCGCTGAAGAAGCAGAGAAGAAACGCCTTGAAGAGGAAGCAGAGTTGAAACGCTTAGAGGAAGAACAAAAGCGCCTAGAGGCAGAAGCTGAGAAGAAACGTCTAGAGGAAGAGGCCGAGCTTAAGCGACTGGAAGAGGAACAGAAAAGACTGGAGGCGGAGGCCGAAAAGAAGCGTTTAGAAGAAGAAGCTGAACTCAAGCGCTTAGAGGAGGAACGAAAGAGACTAGAAGCGGAGGCCGAAAAGGTGCGTCTAGAAGAGGAGCGCAAACGTCTAGAAGCGCAAGAGGCGGAGCGCAAGCGATTGGAGGAGGAGACCAAACTAAAAAGAGAGTCGTTGGAGGTGCAGCGAAAGCGCATTGAAGAGGAGCTCAAGAAACTGGAGGAAGCAGAGGCGGAGTTGAAGCGTCTAGAGGCCGAGGTGACCGCCCCCGTCGCCACCCCTCCCACCAAAGCACCGGAAACCACCAACGACGAACTAAAGAAGCTAGAAGAGGCGGAGGCGGAGTTGAAGAAACTCGAAGAGGAGGAAAAGAAGAAGGCGGGAGAAAAGGCACCAGAAACCAACACTACCGCTGATGGAGAGGAGGAAGAGGAAGACGATTCGGGGGAAGACGATAGCGATGAGGACGACGAGGACGAGGAAGAAGAAGGGGAGGGTGAGGCGAATACTCCAACCCCCGCCCCGGCGGCGTCCCTCCCGTGCCCCCAGAGAACCGCGAACCGACCCATCCGGCCACCGGTGTACCCCCCGGCGGAGAGGCGGAGATCCCCTCCAAGTACCAAATACCCACGGATGTGCCCCAGGAGGACGCCACGGGGACCCCTTCCGACCATGAAGTGCCGGTCGCCGTGGAGGAGGACGGGATCCCCACCCCCCCTCCCCTCCCGGAGGAGCCGCTGGGGTT
Organism: Angomonas desouzai; assembly: GCA_000482185.1. Lineage (NCBI taxonomy): Eukaryota > Euglenozoa > Kinetoplastea > Trypanosomatida > Trypanosomatidae > Angomonas > Angomonas desouzai. The sequence goes on along the minus strand of AUXL01000140.1, from coordinate 13,650 downwards.
GGAGCCGGTGTCGCGCCTTAACGTTAAATTCGTTATTATTGGGACGGTAGTGTTCATGGTATTGGTATCGATCTGCCAATTGGTGCGGTGCTGTCGGGGTAAAAAGAAGAATGCAGACACCAAAGGGAAGAAGACCCCGCCCAACAGCCCAGCCCACAAGGCCCCTGCGATGCCAGACAAGCCCTCCTTCCCCGGTGGTCAGGTAAACCCCTCCCCCCCTCCCCCCCACCAGAACACACTGACCGCTCGCTCACCAATGGGCCAGGCGCCCCCTCAGGCCCCACCCCCCAATCCTAATTCTAACACCGCCCCCCCTCCCTTCAGTCCCCCGGGCCGAAAGGCTCCTTCGCTGTTTGCGCCGAAACAAGCGGGTGGGGGCGGCCAACCGGCCGGGATGAACCCCAGTCGGCTCCCCCCTTCCTCGCCTTCCCCCTCTCGCCAGGACCAAAGTCAGGACGAGGAGGGGTTTCGCACGAACCACATTTTGGAACGGCTGGACGTTTAACAACTACATTTGGGCTTTTTTAGTTGTTTCCGCTTGCTTAAAAAATAAAATAATCTATACCTGTACATACAACAACCAACAACGAAAAATGGTTGCTACAAATAAAAACAACATTTTTAGGTATCCCTTTAGAATCCCCTAATAGAGGATTGTTACTCTCAAATTGCCTTCACCCCCTTTTCTCTCCCCCCCTCTTTTTCTCAGCTCTCCCATTAGTGTGTAGACCGGCCATGTCAGGCCACGAAGATGCATGGCGGGTGCTGTTTGACATTGCCCTCAGTCATGGGGAGTCCCTTCATACGAGTCAACTGACGTTTAACGGCCTTGACAATATGTTGCGGTGCTCCGAGCTGCTAGGCCCCAAATGTGGCGTGTACCCAGAGTATGTGGAGCGGCTGTGGGAGCGGTATTCGGTACCGCTTGTGGCAAAGATAGTCGACACCTCGGAGACTCCCCCAAAGGAGTATCTCTATAGCAAAGGTGTGCTAAAGTTTTCGGGGTTCTCTGATATTATGAATTTGCTAAGCATTCGCTGCTATCAAACCCATCTATCTAGTACGTTGATGCAGGGAGGTCAAACAGAATTGAAGGAAATCATTTCACTGTCGGCGGAGAATCGGGTCAACTTGAGGGAGTCGGTGGAGTACACCTCTAAACAGTATTTAAAGCCGTATATTTATAACTACACGGTGCACAAAAAGTCCATTGTGCGACTCGACGCCAAGCTCAACCGCTGGCCTCACTACACCCAACGTGTGGTGACGCACCTCCTGGCTAGCTATCAGACCAGTGTCGTCCTTCTCCTCTTTACGAAATATGCCACCTACGACAAAACGGAAAATGGGGTGAACGGTACCCTTTCCAGGGAGCGTTATTTGGAGTTTCTAGATCACGTCTTTGGCCGCGCCCTCACCCCCATTCAGCAGACGAGCGCGATTGCGGTGTTTGACTACGGCCCGTTCGCCCGTACATCGGACTGGTTAGGGTGCTCGCAGCTCCTCAAGAATCCAGAGTTTGACAAGACGATTAAGCTCACGTATAACATGGAGGATGAAATGCCCCGTATGCTGAGCCTCGATAATTTTGTAGATGTCTTGTTACTGCTATCGGTGGTGGCCTTTTCGGACCCCAAAAAGTTTCCCCATCACGTCACCATCTGCGCCAAAGTATGGTCCTTGTTTGAGCTCTATTTGTGTCCGGCGGTGCAGTGTGAGACCCTGGCGGTGGACCCCATCCTCACCGGCCGTTACAAGAGCATCAAACCCGTCCTTTCCCTCATTTACCCCTTTCGGGTCCCCATTGAAATGGTGTCTTCCTTTCTGGTGGGCGGCCTGGGGCTGCGGTGGAGCACACCCGACACGGAGGAGGGGACGTTTGGCCAGTCCTACCCCCCTCGGGTGATTATGCGGGAGTACGCGCAGAGAGTGTCACAACGAGTGAAGGCACAGGAGGAATCACTGAAAAAGGAATTCGCCGCGGACGAAAACGCAGCCCCCGCGTCGGTGGCGGAGAAGGCGGCGAAACTCTTTAGTCATCACTTTGATGAATCCCAAAAAGCAAAGTACGAGGACCCCACGGCGGTGGAGTCTCTGTGTGTGTGCGCCCTCTACATGAACCAGACCCCTCTCTCCGTCCACCTCCAGTGCGACGGCAACCATATAGAGTTTGACATCCCGACGTCGTTTCGGGACATTAGTGATTTCCGACTGGCGGTGAATTTCGTCCCCAGCGCGAACCCCAACCTCGCCTCCTCGCTGGTGTTCACCCCTGTCAACAAGGCCAACATTACCCTTCGCGATGGAAAAGAGTTTAAAGAGGTGTACACTGCCGGTGATTTGGTGCTCATGTCGTCTAGCGTCCAACAGACGGTGGAGCTCCATGTGATCAACTTGCTGCGAAACATGTTTGAAGAGGAGACACACCGGGTCGAAAAGGAGGCGACGGCGGAGGAAGGAGAGGGGGAGGACGAAGGAGTCCCCGCCCACCGCTCCGATTTTCTCTCGCTAAACTCCTTTACTGACTTGTGCCAGAAACTTAAAGTCGTCAACCACACCTCTGATGTGAGTGCCGCCCTCTCCTGTAGCGCCGCCGTGGACTACTACATCACCGCACAGCAGTCGGCCGGCGAGACCCTCGCCTTTCAACGCATCACCGACCCGAAGGAGGCAGTCATCGACTTTAATACTTTTGTCTGTCTGGTGGTGGAGGTGATTTTGCTACGGTCCGGGGCGAGCGCCAAGGATATCCCGGATGTATCCCACCTTCTGCAGGTGGCGCTGACCAACTACGTGGAGAGTCTGCGGTCGAACGGCCAGGGAGGGGGCGACGGAGCGCGCGGGGGAGAGAAGGGTACAAAGGCCCAACCGGTCCCCTACAATGGGCGCATTGATGTGCCGTATCAACTCTCCCTCGATCGACGAGCGCGCAACACGGTGGAGAACGAGCCCAAGCGTCTGGAATTGGTGGAACGCCTCGTCCGCCGACGTCGGGAGAAAACGGCTGATGGTTGCTGTATTCTGCCCGCCTTCCCCTCCGAGTTTAGCGTCACCCCGGTGCTTTCCCTGTTCCCCCCGGACCAGGAGACGGAAGAAACAAAACGTATCCTGTTAGACTCCGTTGAAAAGATGAAAAATGAGTTCTTTGACGAAGTGGTCCAGATTAAACGTCCTGACTTTTTGAACACAAAAATATAAGAACAACAACAAAATGTAAATGTACACTAATTATTCAAAGACTTCCCCCTTTCCATTTTCTCCACTTTTCACTTCCTTTTCGTCGTTGGTGTGAAACACCTATCCTATTGAAATACCCCTCTCTCTCCTCCTTCTCTCCCCTCTTCTCTTCAGTAATAGGTAGCCAACACCAATGTCGAGTCGAAAGTCCGCCGACCGGCAAAAACTATTATCGAACCTACAATTGCTCAGCTCTAGCCAGTCCTCCAATGAGGAGCAGATGAAAGCAATTGGTCAATTATTTCGTATTAATTTAGACATTTTAGAAGACTGCTTACTCCAGGTAACACACGTCTGCATCACCCACACTCAGACCAATATACAGCGTCACCTGGTGACCTTTATGCTGTGGCTGGCGGGGCGGTCCCTCTATCTCGCGCTGCGGCTGTCGTGGATCGTAGACTCGGTGTCGGACTTTTTCTCCGCCAACGGGATAGGGGATCAGGTGAAGCGCATCCAGGACCGGGTAGAGACATTTGGAGTCAATCAGGATGAGAGTTTGCCACCTCCGTGGAATGGAGAGGATAAGAGCGGCAGTCCAACCAAGTCCTCAGGGGAGACCCCGAGCCCCACCAAGGAACCCTCCTCTGTCGGGAGCAGCATCAGCATCGACGTGGGCACCGTGATGCGGAAAGAGCAACGGGTGTCCATCTACAACGATGTCCGGTCGTTTGTCAGCTTTTTGACGGATTTGAGCGATCAACTCCGCTTCTTTCCCGATCGATCGAAGCGAAAACTAGAACTCCGGAAGCGTCTCAAGGAGGTGAACACACTGCTGCCAGGGATGCGGCTGATCCATCCGTTAGGAAAGAGCTCTGATCCGGTCCAGTGGATTGTGCAGATCGCGGTGGAGGAGTGCACCGTTTTTTCATCCAGAGAGCGGGCGCCGTTTCTCATACGGTATGAGGTCATTGTAGACGACACCACCACCATGAGCGACCCCGCCAAGACACGGCTGCGGAACCCCGACGGCAGCTTTAAAGTATCGTCGGCCTCCGAGGATAACTACGAACCGCAGGCCCCGCCGGCGTCGGAGGAGACCCCCGCTCCCAACTCTGAGGAGCCCATTTTTAAGGCCTTTGGGGAGTCCTCCACAGAGCGCCAGACACGGATAAAAACCAATTCCATGTGGGGAAAGCACCCCAACTGGTCCATGAACTCCATGATCATCAAGGCCGGGGATGACTTACGACAGGAGGAGCTCGCTCTGCAGCTGATTTATGTCTTTGACAGTATCTGGAAAGAAGAGGGATTGACTCTGCAAACTTTTCCCTACATTGCGTTGCCGACCAACGCCGACTCCGGGCTGCTTCAGGTGGTGGAGGACTCCAACTCGATGGACGGGATAAAGAAGGCCTGCAATGTGCCCACGATGGATGTCTTTTACCCCTTGGCCTTTGGCAACGGGGCCGCTTTTCGAGAGGCACAGCGCAACTTTACCGAGTCCCTGGCGGCCTACAGTATCATTTCGTACATTTTGCAGATCAAGGACCGGCACAACGGTAACTTGATGATTGCCCGCGACGGTCGACTGGTGCACATTGACTTTGGGTTCTTCTTCACCACCTCCCCCGGCGGCATCAACTTTGAGAGCGCCCCCTTCAAACTCTCCCAAGAGCTGATGGAGGTGATGGGGGGCGAGGGAGGGGAGATGTTTGACTACTACAAAGTACTGGTCTACCAGGGACTGGAGGCGGCGAGGGACAAGTCGGAGGAGATTCTCGCCCTGGTCGCCCTCTTGATACCGTTTAATTCCATGCCCTGCTTCGGGGCCGACCCCGCCTACGCCCTGGCCCAGCTACAGAATCGGTTCCGCTATGACCTGTACTCTGGCGCGGACTACGCCCTGTACGCGAAAGACCTCATCACCAACAGCGCGGACAACTGGCGTACACGGAAGTACGACCAGTTCCAAACCTTCCAAAACGGAATCCTGTAAAAAACGACAACAACAAAATTTGATTCAACCGTCACCACAATTGGGATTCTTCTACTTTTGTTCTTCTGTTTTCTTTGCAGCCCTATCCAAACATTTACATCTCTTCCCCTTTCCTTCTTTCTCCCCCCTTATCTTTCACTCCCGCAAGAGATGTCTCAGTCGAGAAGTGCAGTTCGAGTGCTGAAGGAGAATCCCTTCCGAAAAGACGTCCTGCGGTGGTACCGAAAGTGTCTGCAAGCCGCCTTCACCGTACCCTGGGAGACGGACGCGGACGCCTTGTACGTTCTGGAGGAAACGCGTCGATTGTTCAACGCCAATCGCGGCATCACGGATGTCGAAAAGATCAAAAACAAACTGCGCGAAGTAGAAATGCGGTATGAATTAGCCCTCCACTATCGCATCCCTTACCCCCGCCCGACCAACAAGCCCAGCGGCTCCATGCCAGAGAGCTCGTCCCCCTATGTCGCCTACCTAGACTCCTCCTACGACCACGACGTGAACCCTCAGACGGGCGTCATTGAGGAGGGGAGTAACAATTTCGGGTTCCAAGGAGGAAAGGAGGACTCGGCGTATTATATGGACGACGTGGTAGGGACGGCGGATGTGGAGGGGCGGGCGGACCGCTACGACACGGAGCCGAAGCCCTCCTCTACTCTTCGCTAATTAGAAAGAGAGAGGGATTTCTGTCTTGTTCACACATGGATTTTTTTGTAAACCATTTTTGTCAACATCAATCCTTTTCCCCATTCATCATTTCCTATAAATCTTTTATTGTTCACTCTCTTCCCTTCTCTCTCTTTCTTCCCTATTATAAAAGTAGTCATGCTGCGGTGTGTCTTACTGAGTGTGCTGCTGTGGGCGGGGTACCTTCACACCACCACCGCCGTTACCGTAAACTTTTTATCGGATATCCATTTCGACCCGGCCTATGGCACCGGCAACGGCTACAATTGCCATTCGGCCTCTTCTGACGCTCTAGGCCAAACCAACTGTGACTCCCCTAAGCGACTGATGGACCTCTTCATCCAGGACGCCGCACGGCAGAACAGCACCTTTACCATTTTTGGCGGTGACTTTCAGCGACACGAATTCGACGAGAGTGGTTCTACGGTGGAAGAGGTCTTTGGCACCACCGCAGAGGCACTTTCCACCCTTTCCCCCACCGTGGACGGCATCCCTGCTGTGATTTCCACTTTTGGGAATAATGACGTGATACCGGACTACACGTTTGACTGGGCGAGCACGACGCAGGTGGAGCTAGTGAAGCGGATCAACTCGCTCCGCCATTACGGCCTTCTTACCCCCTCCGAGTCCACCGTCATGTCGCGCTGCGGGTACTTTGCGAGGGAGACACCGACGCTGACGTTTATCGTTCTTCACACGTTGGTGTGGTCCTACTCCGTGTCGCCCGCCGTGCCGGACTCTGAGACCGACCCCTGCGGTCAGATGGCATTCCTCTCCGCTCAGCTCGCCAAGGCAAAGAAGGCGGGCAAGAAGGTGTTTGTGTTGGGTCACATTCCTCCCATTCTTCAGGTATACAAGGTGAAGACCAGGGGGAGTTTTTCTGCGGACAAGGAGGACATGTATTGGAAACCAGTGTTCCGGGATGCGTACTTTAAACTGATGCGAGAGTACAAGGAAACGGTGGTGATTCAGCTCTACGGACACATTCACATGTTCTCCCTTCTCGCCTCCGAGGAAACCGGTTCTCCGCTTATCGTGCTCCCCTCCATCTCGCCCATCTTTGGTAATATGCCCTCCTACCTGGTCGGCGAGTTCGACGACCAATGGAACCTGCTCTCTCTTCACCAGCGCTACCTCAATAAAGCCGAAGGGAAAGTGGTGATGGGAATGAACCTTATAGGGGCGGTGGGCCTTCCTTTTGGTCTGACGAACACGGAGCGAATTCAGAACGCCACCCGTCGCTATCTGACGGACGCCTTTTCCTGGAGCACCTATCGACTGATTCAGAGTGGAGGGGTGATGACGGAGAATGCCTACACCAAGTGCAACGACTTTTGCCGGGCGGTGGTGGTGTGCTCGCAGCTCTACCAAGCGTACGACACCATCCAGAGCTGCGTCAGCAACAGCGACTTCACTCAGACCACGGTGCCAGTAAACGCCTCCGGCTCCATCGTGACGGCGGTGTTGATTTTGGGTTGTGTAGCGGTGGCGTGCGCGTTACTAGTGGGCCGCTATTACCTCGGGGCCGGCCGCGGCGGACACGAGTCCCGCTCCGCGGACGGTAGCGTGCAGGAAGAGGCGATCCAGATCCATGTCTTTGGCCACGACGACGACACCCCTTTAAAGGCAGAGATACTATCGCAGCTGGGGGACCCCAGGCACGGCTCCGACCGGGAGAGTAGCGTGGCGGTGGAGATGCACCCCACGACACGGGAGTAAATCAATGTTTATCCCTTTTTTTTTTTGCATGCTGTCTCTGGTTTTAATTGGATTTATTTGCTTTCCTGTTTCTGTATTTCAACTTTTTTTCTTGTCCATCCATCTTTTCTCTCTCTTTTCCTTTCTCTCTTTTGTGAATAGGTGTTCCGCCTTCTCTACTACCGTTTCTCACTTTAATCTCTCCATCTAAAATATGCCCTCCACTCCCACCTGCATCACCGTCGGTGTCAACCAGTCCGATAACATCGTCACCATCGTTCTCATCCTTGGATGCCTCGTCGCCGTGGTGCTCATTATCGCCCTGGTGTACCTCATCCCCCGAGTCCGCTCCGGGGAGGTGAAGCTCAAGTGCCCCGAAATCGACTGGCGCTCGGAGCTGCTTAACACCACCTCCAAGAAACAAAAGAGAGAGCGTGAGGAACGCATTGCGCAGCGTCGCGCCCAGAAGGAACGATCCTCTGATGAACCCAATGCGGACATCCACAGCGATGACGCGGTTGAAGTTCGCGTGAACGAAAGAAATTGATATCCATCTATAGAGATGTCTTGTCGCGTTCTTCCCCTCCCGTCAGAGTGTGGAAAACATGCTTTTTTTTTTTTCATTTACTATATGACAAGCTATATACCCCTCTCTGTTCTAAAAATAAAATAAAAATAAAAATGTGCTAAACAAATTAACTCTAATGTTCTTGTTATAGCTACCAATTCTGTTTCTTTACTTCGTCATCACTGAGTTCAAATATTCGGTCTTGCACAGTTGCAGAACAGATTTTTTTTTTTTATTACTTTCTTTCGCTCTTCAATAATATAATTTTCATTTTTTCATGTTTCGTTCTTTCATTTTTCTTTCTTTTGCCGTTGATACTAAAACTGTCGGGATCTAAAAAAAGACACTAAAAATACTATAAAATAAAAAGTTGCTCGATAGAACACATGAAGTTTGCATTTATATATCTAGTTATATAAATTTCATCAGATACCCGTTCAATAAATAAATAAAAGTAAAAACTATCCAATTTACTAAAAAAATAAAATGTTTCTTAAAATAAAAAGATTTACACCTTTTTATTTGCACTGATTGTCTTCTGTTGTTTCCATTTGCTCCCCTTTTAAAAATGACTCTTTCCCACCTTTCCTCTTTCTACATTAGATATTTTGCGAGCAAAATGGTTCACTCGTACGGTTACAAGAGCGGCACTCGCCACCTCTTCGCCAAGAAGTTCCGCAAGCACGGCGTCCCCTCCGTCTCCACCATCCTCACCAACATCAAGGTCGGTGACTACGTCGATGTGGTGGCCGATGCCGCCGTCCGTGAGGGTATGCCCCACAAGTACTACCACGGTCGCACCGGTATTGTCTGGAACGTGACCCCCCGTGGTGTCGGCGTCATGATCAACAAGCCCGTCCGCAACCGCACCCTCCGCAAGCGCATCTGCGTCCGCTACGAGCACGTCCGCAAGTCCCGCTGCCAGGAGGCCTTCAAGGCCAAGGAGCACCAGTTCCAGCAGTACCGCGCCGACAAGAAGGCCGGTAAGACCCTTCCTCCCCTGAAGCAGAGCACCCGCAACGGTGGTCTCGTCCGCCCCAAGAACGTCGAGGTCCTTGCCCGCCGTGCTGAGGACTACGAGGCGATGATCCCCTACTAAATGGCAAAATATCACTTTTTTGTTTTCATTTTCATTTAACCAAATGTTTTTTCCCCCTCTTTTTTGTTTTGTGTGCTTTTTTTTTTAGAGCGAACCCCCTTTTCGCTAATAATCTGATGTACATTGATAGAGGTAATGATTTTTTTTTTTCTCTTTCCCCTCCCTCTTTTCACAACAAGTAATTCTCCTAGAAGTTTATTCCATTAGTTTTAAATGACACGCCTTACGCTTTGGAGCGTAGTGGTGGCGTACGCGGTGCTGATGTGGGCCGCAGTACCCTTTTCCGAGGCCAAAAGCTCCATGTGGGGCCTAGAGAGCATGATCTCCTATGCCCCCAATAGTTCCATGTACGTGGTCGCCGACTCCTTCAAATCTTTCCGAACCCTTCAGAATATTAACTACTATGAGATTCCCTTTTCGAAGCCAACGGATGAGGTCATCAAGAAGCACAAGGAGAAGGAAAATTTAGGGGAGGTGCTGCTGGGCTACCGTCTCGTCCCTACTAACTTTTCCCTCTCTGTTCTTCAGAACACGGACTGGCAGAAGGCGGGGGAGGCGGAGCTGACGAGGGGACAGCTGTTGAAGCTCATCTTTATGGCGAAAAGTTGGTACCGGGGTACCTTTTTCCTAGACGGACTGCCCGCCCTCGTGGAGGACCCCGATGACACCAAGCGCTACCGACGGGTGTTCTATTTCCTAGGGTCCTGCCCCACGGATAAGTGCACCATCAACAATGCGTTTCACTTCAAGATATCCTACACGCTAGTGGACGAGAAGGTGGTGATCACGAGACTCGCCGTACGACCCACATCCCTCACGGTCGATCTTACCACCCCGCTGACGATTCCCAAGGACTCCCCGGACCCCAAAAGCCCGAAGCTGAAGATCCAGTCCTACTACAAGGTGGAGTGGGTGCTCAGTGACGATGACACCACGTGGAACACACGGTGGGATATTTACCGCGAAGTGATGCGACCGGCCCGCTCCAAAGGACACTACCTCTCCGTCGCCTTTTCCGTCCTCCTGGTGTGCTTCCTCGGCCTGGTGGTGGGTCTGGTGATGGCCCGCACCGTCCGCAGGGACTTGCTCGACCTCGAGGACTCCGAAACCCGAGATGATTTGAGGGAGGAAAAGGGCTGGAAGTTGGTCCGGGGCGATGTGTTTCGGGCGCCCGCTAACGGGACCTTTCTGGCCTCCTTTGTGGGCGGCGGCTGTCAGCTGCTTTCGATGATTGTGGTGACCTTTTTTGCGTCTATTTTGGGTCTCATTCATCCGTCTCAACGGGGACACTTGTTGACCGGTCTGATCATCTTTTTTGTCGTGTCGAGTTTCGTGGCGGGTTTTGTGGTGTCAACGATGCTCAAGTTCTTTGGCCAGCGCTCCTTCCAGAAGGCCATCATCGCCTCCCTTTATCTCCCCGCCGCCATCGGTGGTGGCTATCTATTGCTGAACTTCATCCACTGGAAGCGCCACTCCACCACCGCCATTCCCTTTACGACGTTACTCTCCGTCTTGGCGATTGAGATCTTTCTCGCATTACCGCTGGTGTTCTTGGGGGTGTATTCGGGCTTCAAACTGCAAGACATTGTCTCCCCTGTCCGTGTCAGCCTCGTCCCCCGCATGCTACCGATGGAGTCAAAACAAAAGGTATTGCTCTTTTCCATTATCGCTAGTGTGGTGCCCTTCGTCGCCGGACACATTGAGCTCACGTACATTATGAGTAGTCTATGGAGGGGAGAGATGTTCTACCGCCTGGGACTGCTCTCTCTCGTCGGCTTTATGATTTGTGTCCTGTGCGGTGAGGTAAGCGTCGTCCTCACCTATGCGACCCTCACCCTAGAGGACTACCACTGGTGGTGGAGGAGCTTTTCCTCCCTGGCGGGTGTGGCGGTGTTCACCTTTCTGTATAGTGTCTATTACATGTTGGCCTACCTGGAGATTAGCAATGCCGCCTCCGTGCTGCTCTATCTGGGCTACATGGCCGGTGCCTGCACCCTTCTAGGACTGATGATTGGGACTTTGGGCTTCTTATCGTCTGCCTATTTTGTTCACTTTATCTACTCCTCTGCAAAGGCGGACTAATAGAGACCCACCCCGATACATGATTCGTTTCAAAAAAATAAATCTAAAAACTAAAATAAAAATGGCTCATACATTAATTATTGTAAATGCACAAAATTACTAGCTAAAGTATTTCCATCTCTTTTGTTTTTCCCTTTCAACTGTGCATTGCTTATATCCTTTTAACCACCACTTTCATTTCCCTCCTTTCTCCTCTTTTTTCCTTTCTCCCGTCAGTTATAGTTATTTTTTTTTCTTCCCTTTAACGACAACAACCCCCCTAAATGAACCGCGACGGCTTCGAATCTGAAAACCAGACCGGCTCTGTGAAGGCAGTGTCCGGCCCTGTAGTCATCGCCGAGAAGATGAGCGGAAGTGCCATGTACGAACTGGTCCAGGTCGGTTCCTTCCGCCTGGTAGGTGAGATTATTCGTCTAGAAGGCGATACCGCCACCATTCAGGTGTACGAGGAGACCGGCGGTCTCACCGTCGGCGACCCGGTCTACTGTACCGGCAAGCCCCTCTCCCTCGAGCTCGGCCCCGGTATCATGTCCGAGATCTTTGACGGTATTCAGCGTCCTCTCGACACGATTTACCAAATGGTCCAGAACGTCTTTATCCCCAAGGGCGTGCAGGTGCGTGCCCTCAACGCCACCAAGATGTGGGACTTCACCCCTAGGGTGAAGGTCGGCGACTTGGTGACCGGAGGTGACATCCTCGGTACCGTTGTGGAGAACACGCTGATGAGCAGCCATCTGATCATGGTCCCCCCTAACGTGCAGGGCCGCGTGACGGTAGTGCAGCCCGCTGGCAACTACAACCTCGATGATGAGATCGTGGAGATTGAGCACAACGGCAAGAAACGCCCTCTGCGCCTCATGCACCGCTGGCCCGTCCGTACCCCCCGTCCGGTAGCCGTGAAGGAGTCCGGTAACCACCCCCTCCTCACCGGCCAACGTGTCCTCGATGCGCTCTTCCCCTCTGTCCAGGGCGGTACGTGCTGCATTCCCGGTGCCTTTGGTTGCGGTAAGACCGTCATCAGTCAGGCCCTCTCCAAGTTCTCCAACTCTGACTGTGTCATTTACGTTGGTTGCGGCGAGCGCGGTAACGAAATGGCCGAGGTGCTCATGGAGTTCCCCGAGCTCACCACCATCCTCGACGGCCGTGAGGAAAGTATCATGAAGCGTACCTGCCTCGTCGCCAACACCTCCAACATGCCCGTCGCCGCCCGTGAGGCCTCCATTTACACCGGTATCACCCTAGCGGAGTACTACCGTGATATGGGTAAGCACATTGCCATGATGGCCGACTCCACCTCCCGCTGGGCCGAAGCCCTTCGTGAAATTTCCGGTCGTCTCGCTGAAATGCCCGCCGATGGCGGTTACCCCGCCTACCTCGGTGCCCGTCTGGCGTCCTTCTACGAGCGCGCCGGTCTCGTCACCTGCATCGGTGGTCCCAAGCGCCAGGGTTCCGTCACCATCGTCGGTGCCGTCTCCCCCCCGGGTGGTGATTTCTCCGATCCCGTCACGTCCGCCACTCTTGGTATCGTCCAGGTGTTCTGGGGTCTCGAGAAGCGTCTCGCCCAGAGAAAGCACTTTCCCTCCGTCAACTGGCTCATCTCCTACTCGAAATACCTCAATTCCCTAGAGCCCTACTTCAACACCTTCGACCCCGACTACATGCGCCTCCGCGCCGTAGTGTCCGAGATTCTGCAGCGCGAGGAGGAGCTCCAGGAAATCGTGCAGCTCGTCGGTAAGGACTCTCTCTCCGAGAGCGACAAGATCATTCTCGAGGTCGCCAAGCTCATCCGCGAGGAGTTCCTCCAGCAGAACGCCTTCACCCCCTACGACAAGTTCTGCCCCCTCTACAAGACCTGCTGGATGCTGCGCAACATTGTCACCTTCTACGAAGAGGCGCAGCGTGTGGTGGTGGAGTCCGCCGGCGACCACAAGATCACCTGGAACTACATCCGCGAGAAGCTGCCCGATATCTACACTGGTCTGACCGAAATGAAGTTCCGCGACCCCCTCGAGGGCGAGGAGGCCAACGTAGAATACTTCCGCAAGCAAAACGACGACATTGTGAGCGGATTCAACGCCCTTATTCAGTAAATAAATAAATAAATAAAAAATATTATTAAAAGCAACACCATATATATAAGAGAAAGGGATGAATACAATACCGTAAAAGTAAATTTAACAATCAATCTATTCATTTCCTAGAATTTAAAGATGAATAATGATAATAATAATAATAATTATAAAGATAATAAAATCTTAGTTGCATAGTTTTTAACGTATTTAGGTTTGTTTATGGCATGGAGGCGAACATCACTGACGGTGTTCTGCCGATGGCCCTATATCG
>AUXL01000139.1:0-17768 GCA_000482185.1 Angomonas desouzai | reverse complement strand
CACGCAGCCCGACTTGGAGAATAGTATGTCGCAGGTCACCAAGTACTATCAACAATTAGGGAAAACAGAAATTGTCGTGACGAGTAGTGACGCACCGGCGCTGTTGATAGAGACACTATTGGGCCTTTTGAAGCCGCACTGTGCTATTGTGCCCGCCGTCAGACGCTGAAACCTGTAATTCGTTATTCTGAGAAGAGAATGATGGGATGTATAATACGACTAGAACGAGTTTATTATTTTTTCTGTGTGCTTTGAAAAATATTTTTTGTTTTGTTTTTTCGGAGCGGCGCAACTATAAGTAAAATCAATGCGCACTTCTCTTATTCTCTCCCATCTCCCCTTTTCATCCTAGAAAGTTTTCTTTATCTACAGTATGGATACCATAGAAGGAGAGAGCGCAGTAGAGCCGGTCCCACCGGTGGAGCCAATAGTCCCTGAACCGGTAGCCCCTGACACCACCCCTGAACCGGTAGTCCCCACCGAGGCCGCACCACCCCCTCCCCCCGCGATGCACATGTACACCCCACGCCAGCAGCAGAGCACCACCCACAAGAAGGAGGAGGCGGTCTCCGCGGACGGCAAGGCAAAGCCGACAAAGGGGTATCAGCCGGCAGTGCACAAGGCCAAGGCACCCCTCCTCATCCGAAAGGCGCCCCCCACCGGTAAGAGAGGGAGCCCACCCCCTCCGCCCCCCGCCCGACGGTCGGCGAGGCAGAGAACACGAAGCCTACCCCGGCGACAGTGCGGACGGTCCGCAACACCGAGGCCGACCCTCTCCTCCACTCTAGAGGCAGCAGTGCGCCCCCCACCCGCGAGACCTCACAGGCGGTCATTGAATCGCATAGTCACCCCTCCCGCGCGCACCCCATGGCGGCCGCCGGACCCGCCCCCCGGGCACGGCCCACCGTCCAACGTCCACCGGCGCGACTGGGCTCAAACGACCGCCCCTCCGCCGCCGCCGCCTACCACGCAAAGGGGAACTCGCACAGTCGGCCGGTCGGGAAAGGCGTCACCCCACGCCGTGTGACCCCCCGCCAGGCCAGACCGGCCACCGCCCCCGCGGCCAAGCCAAGCGGCGAGGCATCTCCAAAAGACCACGGAGACAAGGTCGCCTCGGAGGAGGGCAATGGCAACCATAACAACGCCAATAATAACGTCTACAAAAATAGTCTAGCCTCCCGTCGCGCCAGTCAGCCCGCGACGGTGCCCAATCACGTACGCACCGGTACCGCCAAGTCGAGAAAGGCGACTCCCAACCCCTCTCACGTCTCCCGCATGAATGAGCTCGCCAAGCCGGAGGACCCCACCAACTCGGCCCTTCAAAAAGGCCAGGCACAAAAACAAGTCCTCACCGGCCGGCGGTCTCGTCCGATGCGCAATATCGTCAACGCCAGTCTCAGTAAGTACTCTCTTATTCGAAAGGTAGCGGCGGAAATGGCCTACGACGTCGAGGAAACCGAAGCGGAGCTGAACAACTACAAGTTCAATCTCTGTTGGAGCGACACCGTCCTCCCCCTCACCCGCATCAACCGGCTTGGTAACTGGCAACGGAGCAATCACTTCCCCTCCATGTTCCTGCTGTGTCGTAAAGGGCACTTGGGCACCACACTAGGCAAGATGCGGCGGAGCCTTCCCACGCACTTCCAGTTCTACCCCTACACCTGGACGATGCGGACGGAGAGGGCACTGTTTATGCGGTACTACGCCGCCCTGCGTCAAAAGAAGCTCGTCAAGTATTTTATCGTGAAACCCAACGCGGGTTGTCAGGGAAGAGGCATCGTCGTCACCCGCGACCCCTACGGCACCGTGGAGGACCTAGACAACTACATTGTACAGGAGTACCTCCCCCGACCCCTCCTCATCGACGGCTGCAAGTTCGACCTCCGGGTGTATGTATTGCTCACGTCTATCCGTGAGCCCTCCATCTTTATCTTCAACGACGGTTTAGTGCGGCTGTGCACGGAGCTGTACGAGGCCCCGACGGAGACGAACATCAAGAATGCCTGCAAGCACCTCACCAACTACGCCGTGAACAAGCACAGTCCCGACTACGCCTTCAACACCGACCTCGAGCACTGCGATGTGGGAAATAAGCGCAACTTTAAGTTCTTCAATCGGTGGCTGAAGAGTGAGGGCCACGATGTCGAAAAGTTCTGGGATCAGGTGGGCTTTCTCGTCGTCAAGACCATCTTTGCCGCGCAGCCGCAGATCCGCCAGGTGTACGACTCCTGCTTCCCCCGCAACAACGACGGCTACTCCTGCTTTGAGATTCTAGGCGTCGATATTCTGGTGGATAGCAAACTGCGGCCGTGGCTGATGGAGGTCAACCACACCCCCTCCCTCGCCACCGACACCCCACTAGACCTCGACATCAAGGGCCGTCTGCTGAGGGAGACGTGGGATATCATCGACTGCAAACCCGACGATTATGAACGCAATCGGCAAAAGGAGAAGGCGGAATTTCAGAAGCGAAATATGCCGACGTGGATGCGGGACCAAGTCGCCCGCGAGGAGGAGAAACAGCGGGAGAAGCAGCAGAAGCTCCATGCCGAGGAAGGAGGAGAGGGAGAAGGAGAAACGGAAAAGGAGGGCGAAGTCCCGGAGGATCTCATCGGTATTGAGAACACGGAAGAGATGCGAAATCTCATCGCCGCCCGCCGAGCCAGGGAGGACTCCAAGCTCAAGGACTACTTCCGCGTGTACCCCACGGACAACAGAGAGTACATGCTCACCTATCGTACGATCCGCAAGCTGGCGGAGGCACAGTGCTCCTCACGAGTGGGGATGGCGCCCTAACCCCCCTACCCCACCGCCGCTGCAGCACAACACCGGCCAACTCCGCCGCGAGATGAGAGACTTCTCCACTCCCCCCAGCGGTAGCGCCAACGTGACGGGGCGCAGCACGCGCTCCAAGACCCCGGTGCAGAGCAAGGCGGTGCACCGCAGCCGCACTCCCACCCACCCCGGGCAGACCAACGGGTATAAAAAGATTGAGGAGGACATGAACCGTCACCGTCGCCGCTCTGAGACGGCCGCCAGTCGCGAGGACCTCGTCAGCGCCGCCGCGGCCGCCAACTCCAGGCCCCGGCCTAGCACGGCGGAGGGCGAGACCACCACCGCAGAACACCCGACCGAAGAGAAGACGGTCTACGAGATCCCCAAGGAGGAAAAGGAAAAGTCCGTAGAGCCGCACCACACCCCCGGCAAAAAGAAGAGCACCAGTCCAACTAAGAAATCGAGTCGTAATGTCACTCCCATCAGCTTGAAGGAGTGCACCGCGAGCCGGGGGGGAAGCCCTATCGCAAAGGGTGCCTCTAGCAGCAAGAAGAGTTCCCCCAAGGCGGCGCACAGTAAGGCGGATCGGAGCGGCAGTGGTCCGGCGCTGACGGATGGGGAGTTGGAGAAGCTCATCACGTTAGAAAAACAGTTAGTGATGGAGGAAGAGAATGATCCTCCGGTGGTGGACGACATTGAAGAGGAGTCCTACAACTTGGATGAATAAACGCCAAATGCCTTATATATATATAAATATTTCAAAACAACAAAAATATTATTGTCACTATTTTTAAAAATAATTATTACATTTACGATAGAGCGAGAGGTGCGTTTCCCTCTCCTAAACTTTGAACTAAAAATAAAAAGTCAACAATGTAACTTTATAAAAAAAAAAATTACATACTCCACTGTAGTACTCCCGCTGTTTTCTGCTCTCATCTCTTTACTTCTCCCCCTTTCTTTTCTTTTAGTTAAAGCGACATTGAGTGTACATGCCCCCCAAGAAGAGGACCGCAAGTGCCTCCAAGGCAAAAGCAACCAAGGCGGAGGAAGCGAAAAAAGCCGCCATCGCCGCCAAAGAAGAGTTGGAGAGCAACAATAGTGATGTCCTGGATAGTCAGAATGAGAGTGATGTGCCGCAGATGAGCGCGGACGACGAGGGCGATGATAGCTACTACACGGATTATCAAAACGGTAGTCAGAATCAGCTCACGGATGAAATCATTTGGTCCGACGACGACGGCGAGGACGCCCCCCATCACGCGAACCAAGAGGTGATTCTGTTCCCCGACGCGGAGGAATTGAGAAACAGAGAGGAGGAGACCAAGAACCGTGTGCTGCGGCTGGGCTCACGACAGGTGTTGGATGAAACCGACAGTAGTGAAGACGACGCCGTTCTCAACCGTGTGGGAGACATCCCTCTAGAGTGGTACAAGGATGAGGAGCACTTTGGTTATGACATTGAGGGTAAAAAGCTGATGAAGAGCGAGCGGAGTGCGTTGGAGCGTCTGCTGGACGCCACCGACGACCCCAATGCGATGCGTACTATTCAGGATTTACTACACGACGAGAAGAAGGTGCTGTCCAACGCGGACCTGCAGCTCATCTTTAACCTCCAGCGCAACCGCACCACCAACTCGGACTATGACATGTACAGCGAGGTGCAGGAGGACACGGTGGAGTTCGACCCCCTGAATCACCCCCTCGCCAGAGGCGGCGGTCCCTCCAAGGCCAAGTTCACCCCGTCCGTCCACGACATGAAGGTGGTCGCGAAGATGGTGCGTCGGATGCGGAGGGAAGACAAGGAAAAGAAGAAGAAGGCGCTGGAGGAGAAGCCGGACGAGAAGGAGGACAATTTGCTGTGGGATGACAGTAGTAAGGTGGAGATGGACACTCACACCCACTTTAAGTACTACAACCGCATCCCCAAGCCCAAGTTCCCTCCCCCCGGCACCTTTGAGAGCTACCGCCCTCCGGCGGAGTACCTGCCGAGCGACATGGCCAAGCAGCGCCAGGCCGCCCTCCGCGCGATCGACCGGAAAGAGCACTTCCTCCCCAAGCCTTTGACGCCCTTCGTCACGTGCCGTTCTACAACCACACCATCCAGGACCGCTATCAGCGCTGCCTCGATCTCGCCTTCTTCCCGCGAGCACAACGCACGCGGTTGGTGGTGGACCCCAACAAGCTGCTCCCCGAGCTGCCGGACCCCAAGGACCTCCGCCCCTACCCCGAGCGTCTTTCCTTCCAGTACAAGGGCCACACCGCCACCGTCCGCAGTGTCTCCGTGAACCCCAACGGTCAGTACGTGGCCACCGCCTGCGACGACCACCTCGTCCGTGTGTATGAGGTGATGACGGGCCGTCTGATGAAGCGGTACGACCTCGGGGCCCCGGTGGAGCAGGTGGAGTTCTGCCCCTCCAAGAGCCTCAACCTGCTGGTGGCCGCGGTGGGGTATAGCCTGGTGCTCATCGTGCCCACCTTTGCCGCGCACGAGACCGTCAACGACCACACCGTGCGTTACCTGAAGGCGCCGGGCGTGTCGGCCGGGAAGGACGGCGTGGCCCATTTGCTAGGCGCCGCCACCCTCGGCGGTCATAGTATCACCCAGACCGCGCTGGACACCGATGAACAGGCGCACGAGGGGGTCGCCGATCTGCACGACATAGAAGAGAAGGAAAAGAGAGCCGAGTTCGTCGATGCCAACGTCAAGGAAAGGGCGGCGGGTATTATAGTGAAGATTGCGATGCACGCCAAGATCAAGAAGTTCACCTTTCACGCGAAGGGAGACTATCTGTGCTGTCTCTGCCCCAAGGACCACGTCAAGTACCGCCAGACGGTGATGCTGCAGCTGTCGAAGCGAAAGGTGTTCTGCCCTTTCCGAAAGTTCTCTGAGATTGTCACCGACTGCAAGTTCCACCCCCGCGAGCCCATCTTCTTCCTCTCCACCACCAACTCGATCCGTGTCTACAACCTCATGGCGCACCGTCTGCAGAAGCGCTTCAAGGCCCCTGGCGGTGTCACCACTTGTCTCTCCATCCACCCCGAGGGCGACAACTTTCTAGTGGGCGACACCACCAGTCACACCGTGTGGTACGATATGGACTTCTCCGACAAGCCCTACAAGCGCATGCGGTCGCACAAGGGCGTGGTGAACGAGGTCGCCTTCCACCCCAACACCAAGGCCTACCCCCTCTTTGCCACCGCCGCCTCGGATGGACAGGTGCATGTCTTTCATGGAATGGTGTACGACGATTATAACAAGAATGCGCTGTTGGTGCCTGTCAAGATCCTCAAGCACCGCCGACCGGTGTACGGCCTTGCCTGGCACCCCACCCTGCCCTGGCTCTTCACCTCCAGCGATGACGGCATCGTCACCCTGTGGACGGAGTAATAGCAAACGGGAAAAGAGAAAGGAAGGAAATTCACTCGCTTCTCTTTTTTGGCGCGTTTTTTTCGTTTTAGCACTTTTTTGTTTTGTTTTTTTCGATTAAAATTAAAACAAATAAAACTTTAAAAAGGAAAAAGATATATTAATATAATTTTTACGAACCTCTTACTAAATCGTGTAATTCATAACATAAAAATTAAATATAAAAGGAAAAAAATAAAAATGCTGAAGATGAAGTTGTACGCAAAACAATTTTACCGCATTTCGCCTATTCTCATTACCTCTCGCTCTCTTTGTTTGTTTCTCCTTTCTTTCTTATCCTTTCTCACAAAAGCCAATAACAAGAGTGAAACAAGAGCAGTAAAAAAAAAAAGTTAAGTCACTCCTTCACAACAAGAAATGAAACGATGGGCCTCCGTTAGCGGCGTCACCACCTGTCGTAGTCTGCTTTCACTCTCTCAGATTTATAGTTACCGTGACGAATGCCCCTCGCAGTCTTTCCTATATGCTGCAGCACCGTCCACAGGCGCAGATGTCGCCCTCTTCCGTGGGAGTCGCTGTCTACGGCAGGCCGCTGGCACCCCACCGCCTCCCCCCTCCAATTCCTACGTCCCGCTGCCGATACACCCCTCCCTCGTGCACTACATCCGCTCCCTTCTCCAGCTGCTAGAGAAGGGAAAGTGGACCCCCATAGCGGAGCTGTATAATAACATCCCTATGGATATGAGGCGCAAATATGTACGGCCACACCGGACGCTGCGACATGTGCTGGAGCGGATACAGTCGGAGAATTTGCTGCCCAGTGTGGACTTTACAATGGACAATAGCGGCCTCTCCGTGGCGGTGGGCGCTGTTCCCTCTTCCTCGCCTGAGGGGGCACCCAAGGCGGCCCCCCGCTCCCCCCGCACCGCCGTCGGGGGTACAGTGGTGTTCCCGACACAGAAGGCTGCCGCACCGAACCCCCCGCCAGAGAGCTCCGTCATGCCACCGGTGGACTTTTACTTTGACGTCGGCCTCAGTGAGTACCCACCGCCGCCCAAGGACTTTGACGTGGTCGCCAGCACCCTTCACGCCCCCCAAGGCTCCGCCGACGGTGCGGTGCTCGCCGTGCATGACTTCGCCTCCTATATCCCTCCCTTCTTTGTGCCGGTGACGGAGCTGTTGGAGCACATGCCCGGCTACACCGTGGAGCACCTCGAGGCGTACCTCGTCTCCCATGCGGTGGAAATGGTACGATTAGGAGAGGACCGGTTTATCCGGCTGCACGGGGGGTATGGGAAGATCAACCTGCAGTCCTGTCAAGGGGCGAGGGAGACCTTCGCCCACTACCGCCCCGATCCGCTGCTGGCGCCGGCGTTTGTGGAGGCTTTTCAAGGGGAGACGGGGCGCTGGGTGGGGCTGCGGCAGCTGCTGGAGAAGGCGAAACCCGAGGCGGTGGCACAGCTGCCGTGGAAAGGGCCTCTCGCAGTGCTATACTTTGCCCAGATGCAACACCTCTTCGCCTTCTCTGTCAACCAGGTGGGAGGGACGGAGAGCTCGATCCTGCTGCGGCCGCCGAAGTACGGTGGGCTCGACGAGACCACCTCCCCCACACCAGAGGTCGTCAGCTACTTCTTCTTTGCCATTGATCAAGACGACCAGTTAGATGTGGGGTCGCTCAAGTCCTCCATGCCGGAGAACATAAAGGAAATGGTGGAGCAGTTCTACGGGGACTTGGAGTCTTTTTTCAACGCCCACGCCCCTCTGTTTTACCTCACAGAGGACCGCTCTGTGGTGATGCGTACGTCGCTCCGCCGGCGGCTCCATCTCGCCTCGCTTTCCCTGGAGGAGCAGCTGCAGATCGCACTGGAGGCACGGGATAAGGCAAAGGTCCGCACCCTGCGGCGGCGAATTGCCTTCCGCGACAACCCCTCCCATCCTTTTCACGACCCCGCCAACCTCGCCGCCGAGGTGGCCAAATACATTCCGAAAAAAGGGCTTTGTGATACTCAAAAGCTTTATGCGGACCCTCCCGGAGGAAGTTCTCTACTACATGCCCAAGCGGCACCAAGCCTTCTTCACCGCGCACCCTCAGTTCTTTCAAATGTTCGAGTACCAGAGTGCGGGCAGCTGGGCCATCAGTCGGCCCGGCCTCCCGCTCCCTCGGGGAGTGCTGCGGGGGGACTTTGAGGAGGAAGATGTCATCCGCCTTGTCGCGGAACAGATACAGTTCCGAGGGGGGAAGACGTCATGTAGTGTGATTTACGTGAATCTGCCGAAAGGGGCGCAGGAGCATGTGAGGAAGCGACACGGGGGGTTGTATTACTTTGTAGAGAAGCATCCAAAATACTTTCGAGTCGTGTTGCCCTCTGAAAGCCACAACGTGGTGAGCGCCGCGGTGGTGCACCTCATAGAGATTCCCACCTTTGACCAACAGTTCCAGCAGAAGGATGAGGGAGGGGGAGAGAATGAAAATGCAAAGGAGAAGTAAAGTTTATTCATCACAGAAAAGGAAAAGTGTTTATTATTATTATTTTACGGCTGGTGTTGTTATGGATGCTGTTTGTCGTATTAGTATACAATTGAGGAGTTTTTTGTTGTGTTTTTGTCCCTATTATTTCTCCTTTGTTTTTCTTTTAAATCCTACAATTCAAAAAAAAAAAAAGCTCATATACACTTTTTCCCTTATATACACACACATGAATATCGACCTCTCCCGTCGGGGCCTGCAGTCCTTCGATCCCAGCGAGTTCACTCTGCGCGAGGGCGGCGCCGGTCCTCAGCTGCTCAAGATTGTGAAGCTAGACCTCTCTCACAACTGCATGACCTACCTCTCCGGCATGCAAGGCCTGACCACTTTAACAGTGCTGAACCTCTCCCACAACGGACTGCGTACACTGGAAGGTGGACTGCCGCTCTCACTGGAGGAGCTCGACCTCTCCCACAACTCCCTCCGCTCTCTGGGCGGGACAAACAGCAATGGTGAGCACGCCGGGGAGGCGTCGCTGCTGCCGCTCCACCAGCTGCGGGTGCTGAACCTCTCGCACAATCAGCTCTACCACCTCAAAGGGCTTCCTGATCTTCACCAGAGTCTCACTGTACTCACCCTGAGCGACAATCAGCTAGAAACCCTCCGAGGGCTGGAGCGGTGCACCAGTCTCACCGAGCTGGATGTACGCAACAACATGTTGAAAGACCCCACGACAGAGATTATTCCTTTTCTGACAAACGACCTCAAGCAGCTGACTAAACTGTCCATCACTGGGAACCCATTCGTGCTGCGGAAACGTCAAGTAGCCGCGCTGCTCGCCCACCTCAAGCGGGTCTTCCCCGTTCTCACCCTCCGCCAAGGACACGACCTCCCGCCGCCGATGGCCTCCGCGCCCTCCTCCGTGAACACCTCCCTCCAGTCGGAGGAGGTCTCCTACTTTAATCCTGAGAGCAGCGCGAACCTTAGTCAGCACCGGGGGGAGGGGCGGACCCCCACCGCCTCTTCCATCATTCTGGACAGTCAGAGTTTTAATCACAACAACGCCGAGGTGCAGAGATTGAGAAGAGAAAACGAGCAGTACGCCCGACGGATAGTCGAGCTAGAGACCAAAGTCACCCAATTATTAGAGTACGCAGAGGAGCAAAAGAAAAACGCCCTCATGGCGATGCGGCTGAACGAGTTGATGCAGGAAAAGCTGGCAGATAAGTACTACATCACCATGGAGCCCTCCAAGGCGAAGGAGGGTGCGCCTGCTACCGCCGCTAGAACCGCCAGCCCCAAGGAAGAAAGGAACAGCAGAATGTCCCCCCTCGGTCCCCCACCACTGGCCCCTAAAGGGAGGACCGCAAGCCCGCGGGTCCGGGGCGCCACACCACCACAGAAAAATGGTGAAAAGTTAGAACTAAAGAGGGAGGAGGGTCTCGCCGCCGCCTCTCACCCCTATCAGATTCAGAACAGACGAGTATCTCCTCAGGGACGGCCGGTCGACACCGCCGCCAAGAAGAAAAGTCTTCAGGAAAGAAAGGCGGAGAAGGCGCGACAGGCCGCACTGCTGATGGCGATCTTAAACGAAGAACAGAAGTGAGCCCACACACAGATACATTGGAGAGAGGAGGCACTCTCCTCCAACGCTTGTAACTTCGTGTATACTATATAGAAATTAAAAAGAATCCCTCGTGATTTTTTCTGCGGAGCACCGATCCTGTCGATTGGTGTTGATACTCAAAAAATAAAAGAAAACTCTCCTCCTTTTTTCTTCACATTTTAAAAATAGGCCAAAAGGAAGAAGAAACAAAAAACAGGGGAATGTTGCGCCTCTCGCGCTTCTTCAAGACACCGTTGCCGTTTGAGCCAATGGCGCTCATCACAGTTGATAAATTAGAAAGTAAAATGCAGACCTATGAAGTGGGAAAGGGGGATCCAACTGCATCCACCTCCGCGCTCCCCGATGGCAGTGCCCCCCGCGATATCATTTCAAGCATAGAAAATACGAAACGGAAGGCACAGCAGCAACTGCGGTGGTTTACCGGGGATATTCCCTTTTTCATCTCGCCAAAGCACGACGGTGTGCGCCTGCTGACCTACGTCCCTCCCACCAGTCTCTTCTCCCCCGAGAAGAAGGCTGGAGGAAAGAAGAAGCGCAAGAAGCCGAGCCCCTCCTCCACCTCCGCCATCGCCGTACCGCATACTTGTTATTCTCGCTATGGCAGACCAATTAGCGGCCTTTTTTGGATCGAAAAGGAATTGCTGCTGTTGAGAACACTCTGCCGGGACAGTTTTCTGTGTCTGGACGGAGAGCTGTATATTCACCGGCAAGTCGCCGAGGACGAAAAGGAGTCTATTAACCTTGGTAATGAGCGCGTCACACGTCGAAAGGAATTCCGTAGCAAGAACAGATCTGCGGAAGTAGTTGAAGACACGGCGAAGGAAGCTAAAAGTAGCGATTCGGAAGGTAAAGGCAAGGACGCTTTCAAGACCGGGTTTCTCGCTGTTTCATCCCTCGTGCATCGCCTACGAGGGACCAAGACCGCGCTGGGGGACAAGAGCGAGGTGTACCAATACGTGAGTTCCCTCCCCCGCTACTGCGTCTTTGACGTCCCTGCCTACAGCCCGGGTAGTAATATATTAGCGCTGCTCTCCAAGGAGCCCACCCCTCATGACTCCCTCCAGACCGCGCAGGTGCTGGCGGTGCACCGGGAGTGTGGGCGGGTGTGGCGGGCGACGCTGGAGGAGTGCGGGGTGAAGGACATGGAGGAGCTCAAAGTGCTGCCCAACCACACGCCGTTTACGCAACGGCTTCGTACTTTGCACTTTTTGTTCACTCTTCTAGAGAAGGGGGTGGCCTCTCCCATCCTACGGCACCACTTTCAGCTGGAGAGCGAGGAGGCCCCTTCGGCCCCCGCCCTGTCCGGGAAGGCAAAGAGAGGGAAACGAACTAAAGCGTCCTCTGACGGTGAGGTCGGCTACCTTGGCGGAAACTTTGTCCAACGCATTCCTTATCAATTAGTGCAAAACATTAGTGAGGCAAAAGAGGTGTACCTCCCCCGGTATACCGCCATGCACTACGAGGGCGCCGTCCTGCGAAGCCCCATGAATCTCTACGAGATGCGGGAGAAGAAAAAAGGAACAGTGCGAAATTTAGGGTCCTCCAATATTTACCGGCTAGTCCACCGCGACCGTCGCCCCTCCCCCCAGCGGACCGCGCAGCAAAAAGAAGAGGAGGAGGACGCGAGGGAATCGCTGCGACAGGTGTCCGCCTCCGTCGCCCAGCTCTCCCACCTCTCCCGACGGTGCGACACCGCGGTCAAGGTGCTTCCCTTCAAGGATAAAGAGTTCATGGTGCTGCGCGCCCTCTTCAAGGAGCCCTCCGTGAACCCCCGCACCCGGCCCCTGCTGACGGTGCCCCTGCGGGAGGCGCAGCTGACCTCACTGGAAGAGGTGCGGGCGGACGCGGTGCAGCCCACTCTGCATGAAGAAAAGGAAAGGAAATTGAGGCGATTCGAAAGCAGTACGCGCGCCACCCCAAAAAGGCGGAAGCGGCGATCAAGAAACTGATTGAAAAGGTGCCGGTGTGTTTCTACGGTTTGCAGTGTATGACCGACAGTGGTCGTGTTTTTAATGTCACCCTCCCCAAACTTAACCTCCCCCAGCAGAAGGCCCTCCTCCAACACACGCTGAGTCAGGGACGGCGACGGCGGACGAAGGGGGGCACCGCTGACACCGCCAAGGGGAAGAAGGGGGGACGGGCGTTGTCACTGACGGGACTGTATGTCACCGTGCAGTTTGCCTCTCTCACAGAACACGGCGTGCCACGGTTTGCACAGATTAAGAGCATCCGGGGAGGCAAGGGGTGGTTCCTGTAGAGGGACAGAGGCGGCGTACACCATGAATTATAGAATGGATAATTACATAGAACTAGTTCAACGCTAATTCATGATTACTTTTCTTTTTTGTTCCTTGTCCTTTTTTGGTGAATCACTGACTGTCCTGTGTTTTATTATGCTTTCCTCTCATCTTTTCGCACTTCTCCATTATTTCTATTTTTTACTTTACCTTTAGTAGTAAAAGGGAAACAATAATACAAAAAAAAAAAGCGAGTATACCATGAAAACATCGTCAACATCCGCTTCCAATACGTTCAAGCGGCGACAGAGCTTGAAGCGCAGTGGCAGCGCTCACAATCACACGAACAGCGCAAACGACGCTAACAGTAATGTCTATAGTGGTGTAAAGCAGTGGATCTACAAGGTACTAGTGGAGACCGCGGTCCAGAGCGCGAACCTCGCCGCGGAGGACAGGGTTAACACTATTTTTCAATTCTCCAGGCGGTTTCAGTGGGAGCACTACGTATTAGAGAAGGCCACCCTCCTCCTCCACGAGGCGAACCCCAATAGCAGCCGAAAGGAGGACGAGGCAGAAGGCAAGGCAAAGTCACCAAAACTCGTGGCGCCCTCTTCCGCCAAGGCGAAGGCCGCGCTAGGGGCCTCCAGCGACAGTAACGTCAGTCGCTCCCCCAGTCGTGGACAGATGAGCCCAAAGGCGCTTCAAAAGACCAAGCGACGCTCGACGCAGTCGGCCGCCCAGCCAATGATGTGGTCCCTCTGCACCGCAGAGCCATTCCGACAGTCTTCAGATATGTACAAGTACATTATTCCATTCACGGTGGACGCCCTCAGTCGTTTCCAACTTTTTTCTCCGTTCCGCGGCGACACCAAAGTCATCCGCCCCACATTGGGGAAGGAAATGGAGGACTGGGATGTCTCCTTCTTGCTGCTGGCCTACCAGGGAGATTTTCTCAAGGGCGGCGATAGAGGCAACAACAACAATAGCAATTTAATGTCGTATATTCAAACTCTACGCTGCAAAGAACCAAAACTAAAACACAAGGGTGAATTTCTGCCCATCTCCAACGTCAATGAAATGGAAATCCGCACTTCGGAAGCGGTGGTGTTTTTGTGCTGCTGTTAGAGCAAGAAACTCAGCTGCTGTTCTATTCGACGCTGACATCGTCCTCCATGGAGAAACGGGTAGGGGAAGCGGAGGCAGAATTACCCGTGTTCCCTCTCATCCGTTACAAATACGTCGTCTACATTATCGAAATCCTTCTGTCTTTCCTCCGCCTTCAGCAACAACGAAAGGCGGGAGTGGAAGACGAAGAATCGGAAGAAGAGGACTGGACGAAACTTCTTCAGCAGTGCACCATCGTTGAGTCTAATTTACTCTCCTCCTTCATTGCGGAAGAGGTGATAAAAAAGAGCTATCCCAGCGCCCCCGGTGCCACCACCCGCCGTGCTAGTCACAAAGGCAATCACACCCTCTGGACCCGAATGGAAACCCTCCTTGAGGCCGTGCTGGTCGACAGCACAGAGGGAGGCGCCCCCCTCCCGTCGGTGATGGAAATTGGACCATTTTACACCCTAGTCCATCTCGTTTCTATGTGTGTGGCACTTCTGAATCAAATGGCGCAGCCCATCGCCCTGATGCGTCTGTCCCAGAGCCGTCACCAAGACAATGTACGGCGTTTTGTGTGCCGTCTAAAGTGCACTGTAGCAGAGGAAATCATCGGATGGTTAAAGAAGGAAGAAGTGGAAGTGGAGAAGGAAGAGGAGGAAGCACCGGAGGATCTTCCCGTTCTCTTTGCCACAGATGAAGAGGCACCTAGGGCGGAAGAAGCGTCGCCCGTGGGTGCAGAGGAAGAGGTGGGGGAGAAAGAGGAGGAAAGAGTGGAAGAAGCACCACCTGTGGAAGCAGAAGAAGAGGAGAAGGAGAACGAGGAGGTCCCGACGATGACGGCCAAAGAAGAGTTTGGAGAGACAGAAGAAGTAAAAACTGAATTGGAACCAGAAAAGTATACCTTCAATGTTACCACCCCCAAAGACCTGTTCCTGTTTCCTTCTAGCAGTCTGCATCGGCGGACCTCTCGACAGATAGCGAAGTCCATTGTGGAGCTCGCTCTCCATCTTCACCACGACCCACAAGAGGAAGAAGGGGAAGGCCATGCGGCCGATCTCCTGACACAGCACTTTAAACAGCAAAGGGAGAAATGGCAATCCGAATGTGCTGAGTCTGAAACGGAGAAGGCGCTGTCTGTTCACGAGACCATAGATTTAATCAGCTTTTCATTACTAGATCTTGTCCGAACGGCCCTTTTTATAAAGGAACGATAATGCTAAACACACACATAACAAAAAAAAAAAAAGCGGTTACAGCTCTTTTAGTGTCGTTCTAAATTTTCCTATGTCGTGTATTCACGTTCTGAACTTTTTATCATCATGAATACTATTTTGTTCCCCCTTTTTCTTTTTCCAAAAGGTAACCTCGAAGGTAATAAGATATATAAAGTAAGTATTATTATATAATGGGTCGCACTGCTGTCTACACCAAAGCTCGCCAGAAAGTCTCGCATCAGAAGTATCAGCGACGAGTCCAGCGCACTCAGGAAATTCGCCAGAAGCGGCGAGGCGTGGACGAGGATGAGGCGGAGAGGAAGATCAAAAAAGTGGTCCCCCGGCGCCCCCTGCCCTCCGATGCGGACCGACAGCTGTTACTTCACCAGTTCAAAGAGGCCTGTCGCCTCCCTCTTCCGAGTACCGATCTCTGCGCGTTGCTGCAAACCTACACGGAAGGCGAGAGCAAGGACACTGAGGCGGCGACCGGGGGAAAGAAGCGCGCGCGCCCCTCGGAAAACACCGACCTCCTCAACACCATCGCGGAGGAGTTCCTCAAGACCCCGGACGAGCCCGCCGGAGAGGCGGTGGACGACGAGGACGACGACGGAGAGGAGGTCCCCACCGTGCTGGAGGAGATGGCGCAGTCCGAGGGAGGCCGACGGGTGGCGGTGGCGCTGCTCTCTGCTCTGGACGCCACGGAGCACCCCAAAAAGGCTGAAGTCGCCCACGTGCTGCTGGAGACCTTCCAGGAAAACGGTCGCCTGGTGCAGCACTTCATCGCCTGCCGCATTCTCAGTGCGCTCGCCCAGTACGGCGATAGCGAATCGAGACAGGGTGTGCTGGACCTGATGATGCAGCGCGCCACCTCCCCCGAGGAGCTCCGCTCCCTCTTGATGAACCGACACACCTCCGGCACCGTTCTCCACCTCCTCGGACACCTCCCTGACCCCACCTCCCGCTGGCTCTGCGAGGCCCTCTTTGGCTTCTCCGCCGACGCCGAGGATCAGCTCAGCGCGGAGCAGCGCCAAGAGCTCGTGGAGGACCCCATCGCGGGGCAAGTGCTGCAAAAGGTGGCGCAGGGACAACTGGAACAGCGGGGCGCACTGCTCCGTCTGTTTGAGCCCAAGCAGCTGTTGCGGACGAAGCGAGGTACCACCTTCCTCACCCTCCTCCTACAGGCCCCGCCGGAGGGCACCACGCCGTCCGCCAAGGAAAAGAAGGACCTCATGGAGGTCTACAAGTGTGTGTTGGGCGACATCTCAGGTCAACTTTCGGAAATGTGCACCGACCGCAACGCCAACTTTGTAGTGCAGCGCCTTCTGTCGATTATCCCATACACCTCCGACCAGCCCGCCGCGACTTTGAAGCGGTTAG
Organism: Angomonas desouzai; assembly: GCA_000482185.1. Taxonomy (NCBI): domain Eukaryota; phylum Euglenozoa; class Kinetoplastea; order Trypanosomatida; family Trypanosomatidae; genus Angomonas; species Angomonas desouzai. Next base: position 1,591 of record AUXL01000139.1, on the reverse strand, counting down.
TGCAGGATATGGGAGGAGCGGACACCTTGGTCCAACTCGCGGCCAACACCGTCGGCGTGCATGTGGTGACGACCCTCATCGCCGTCGCGGTGACCTGCGGGGCGGGGGACGACATTGCGCACCTCCTCCTCAAGGGTGCCTCGCTAGAAGAAATGATCCCCCACCACCAGGGTCAACTGGTGGTGCGCCGTCTTCTCTCTCTGATGGCCGACAAGCGAAGTAAGGTGGGCGGCGAGTTGTCAGGGCTGCTTGCCTCTAAGTGGGTGGACTACTCCTACGACGCCATGGGGAATCTGGTGGTGCAAGACTATCTAAAAGGCAATCGGAACAGCGGGGGCCTCCAAGTGCGCGACGACGCTGGCAAAGGACTCGAATCTCATGCGCATGTGTCAAGACGGATCCGCCTCTCATGTCGTCTTTGCGCTGTTAGATCTGGTAGACTCCACCACCCAAACCGTCCTCTGCAACGCCCTGAAAAGTTTCGTGGTGCAGCTCGCCACCCACATCAACGGCCGCTTCATTGTGGAAAAGTTAATTCGACTCAGCCGTGAGGTGCGGGATGAGCTGAGCAAGCAGTTCCTGTTTTTACTCCAGTCCAAGGGGGCGCAACACTTGCTGTGCACCCTGTACTCCTGCGTCGACGCCCGCGGGAAGCAGCACCTCCTTCAAGGGCTTCTTCTTCCCAATCTCACCATGATCGCCACCCACCAGTGCGGTTCTGTCACCCTGCAAAAGTTGATGCAGTCTAATGAGGATGTATTGAAGAGTGTCCAAAACGTTATCTCGACCAACAGCAATAAGCGGACGGAGTTGTTGCAGAATTTTTTTGGCAAGTTTGTAGTGCGCATCGCGGAGGGCACAGCGTAATATGGAGAAAGTAAAATATAAATTAAAAAAAAAAAAAACTAAAAGCAACCGAACCAAGAAAACCGTTTAATCTTAACTATTATAACTGTAAAAACACACCTACTCTTTTTTTGTTGAGAGAAAATGAAATTGCTTTTGTCCCAATTTTAAAATCTGCGTGTCTCATCCTCTTTTTCCCCCTTTCTCTCTCTCCCTCTTTATGAAAGACGCAGACCCCCACTTTCTTTGCTATATACCCGCAAACAAAGGGAAATGTTTCGCTTATTCACCGCCCGCGCCTCCACGGTCGTGGCCAAGTCTGTCGGCATTTCGCAGTACCGCTCCGTTGGGTTCTTCAACAGCTCCGTCGGTAAAAAGTTGGTCCACAGCACCCCGCTCCCCGCCGCCGCCCCGTTGTGCGCCTCCTCCCGTACCTTCTTCCCTCCCACTCCCAGGAAGAGCGCCGTGGCAGGGACCGCCGCCACTGACGCTTCGCCGGTGAACACTGCATTTGCGGAGATCAAGCGGGCCTTCAGCACCACCTCCCCCCTCTCGATCCGCGTCAAAGGTCACGACCAAAACGACTACCTCCGTCAGCAGAACACCCCCATGGGATACAACGGCGGGGATCAGGGCGGCAGCCAAGCCGACTCCCTCACCCCCTTCGTCCGGGAGCACCTTGGCCGAGTGTACGGGCTCCTCGCACTGGGCGTGGTGAGCGCTGCCTGCGGGTCGTTCCTCATGA